>PVJO010013023.1:37467-53391 GCA_004026905.1 Hystrix cristata | reverse complement strand
GAGGGGGAATGGGGGGGGGACAGATAGGAGGGAGGGGGAGAGACAGAGGGGGGAGAGGGAAGGAGGGGGACAGAGACAGGGAGGGAGGGGGAGAGAGATAGAGAGGGAAGGAGGGAGGGAAGGAAGGGGAGGGAGGGGGAGAGGGGGAGAGAAAGAGAACACAAACTGAGAGAGGGAGGGTAAAGGGAGAGCAGACATCTATATAGACAGATTCCAAGTGGATAAGCATTATTGTGTATTAGACCAACCTCAGACACCCATCAATTTATCATACCTAGAGCACAGTCCTAACCACTCAAATTAGTCATATCAAGAAATTTTCCATGGGGTTGGGGATTTAGCTCAGTGGTAGCGGGCTGCTTGCCTAGCAAGTGCAAGGCCCTGAGTTTGGTCCCAAGAACCAAAGGAAAAAAAAAAAAAAGAAAGAAAGAAAGAAAGAAAGAAAGAAAGAAAGAAAGAAAGAAAGAAAGAAAAGAAATTTCCCGTCTTCTTTCACTTCACAAAAAAGGAAGTGTTTTCAAATCCCTGAACTTTGACTTTCTTTGACATACAAAGCAAGATAAAAAGGAATTCATCATGTTTCATTGTAAAGTCAAATAGAAACTATTACATTAGTCTATAAGAATAAAAATATTAGAGAATATATACATTCTTATCTGTGAACCTTTGAAAAACAGAACTTTATTTTCCTCACAATATCCTAAATGGTAATGGTTTTTACCACATTCCTCACTTTTTCACTAGAAACAATTGACACTAGGCTTGACTTCATTCTTAGACAAAACAGTGATTAAAAATGATAAAACATTTAACCTTTAAAACTCAAATAAATTTATAATAATATTTTGGGGTAAATTCTGTTTATGTCTTTAAATAGACATTACATTTTAAAATAATCTCTGAATACACAAGTCAATATATATTTTTAAAATTTTTAAGGGTTGGGGATTTTGGTCAGTGGTAGACTGCTTGCCTAGTAAGCACAAGGCCCTGAGTTTGATCAATCCCTAGCACCAAAATATATATATATATATAAATTTTTAAAGTTTTTATCAGGATGTTAGACAACATAATTGTGTGAACTTTATTTAATATATAAACACCACACATCAAAACTCAACCCTATTGTCATATCCTAGCTTTCTGGCACAGGCTCAGGCCTTAAATGCCACAACTACACTGGCTATGACACAGGTGTGACTAGTCACTATTAGCTTTCTCAATAATAAATTTCAGAATTAAGAGTCCTGTACTCCTTCCTTCAGACTAAGCAATCTAAAATATGATAGAAAATTACTGTACCTCTCCTCTTTATTGTAAAAATATAATAAAGAAAGCTACAAAGATGATTTTCTCATATTTTCTTACACTCAGATTTCATACTTCATAGTTTTAAGATACAAAAACCAGCATTTTAATTTAAAATGGATAACTAGTTGATTATTTATTAAATTGTCATGTTATTCTTTACTCATTAAAAGACAGAGTTTTAATGGCCTCTTAATACATCAAAAGTCAATCCTTTGTTGACCTGTTCAATTATAAATATTTAACATCTCAAAGAGCTTAGTTTTGATAAAAATCCAAATGAGATTTCAAAAAAGCTGTGAAATTCACCTAACAATACAGAAGTTGCTTTCTTAAATTATCTAAAACTACAATTTAACTTGTGAATTGTCCAGAGGGAAAAAAGGATTTTCACAGCAAGTGAAAATTTAACAACTGTTTCCTAACTGCGGTTTAAGTAAAATACATCCTAGTTACCGCTTCCCCAAATCATATCCTTAAAAATACAAATAAGAGCTAATTAACTTAGTCTGGGTCACCACCAGCCCCTCTGGGTACTGAGGATTAAACCTAGGGACTCCAGCATGCCAGGCAGGTGCCCCACCACTGAGCTAAGGCCTCACCCTCAATCCCCACACTCAACCCAGCCCTGCTTTTTATTCTGAGACAGGATTTCACTAAGTTGCCCAGACTGGCCTCAAAATTTTGACTCTCCTGCCTCAGCCTCCTGAATAGCTGGGACTGTAAATGTGTGCCACCACACCCAGTATCATTTGATTTTTAATGTGGAACTTAGCATAGAACTGTACAGTAACAACAATTTCTGTACCACATAATACGGTTAATTTCACCTCTTTGTAAAAATATTCATTGTTGAATAGCAATAGCTACATTCTTAAATACCAGGTACTTCAAATTTATTGCAGAAAGCAAACTTTAGCCACACATGTTGCTGTTCTGTATTAAATGCATTTTTAGATGATACCAAAAAAAAAACCTCAGTTCATTATCAAAAATAGGTTCCTCTCAGCATTTCTACATCACGAAACAATAGTTGAGCCACTGTAATTCCGTATCCAGCCTAAAAACTAGTTAATTCATATAGCAATACTTCAAATAGCTCTTACTTGACCAATAATTCAAAAGTAATTTTGCCATAAAGCAATCCTATACTTAATAGTAAAATGTCTCACAAAAGTACTGAAAATTTATTCTAACACAGAATAGCCCCTAACAACCCTAAATATTTGAAGTATATGTGTTCAAACAGAATCTTCAAATTTAACAAATAATTCAGCACCTTTCATTTAAGAATAAATCTCTTAAAGATCTTTTAAGAAAACTGCATACTAATATTCCCTAAGCAGTCTTCAAAGTTCTGCTCGTTTTACACATTTTAAAGACAGTATGGTAATACACATGTATGTCCTAGCAGTAAATTCCAGAAAAGCAGAGCTCTTACTACTTACTTAATGCACCTTTAAAAATAAAACTACAGGTTTCTGTAAGAGATTAGTGTGTAAAAATGGGTATATTAGTCTTAGAAATTAAGAAGCAGTTTAAAAGAAGTTACAATTTCTCTAAGATCACTAAGGTATGCACTGAGGGGAGGAATTTCTCCTAATTAATTGGTTTTTGTCTCTACCGCCCTGTTAGATCCAAGAAGTCCAAAGCTTACTGTGGTATATACATGGCAAAAATTCTCTGCCTGGAAACTGTGAGGAAGCCAGACAAGCAGAAATTATAGGAGAGTTACCAGAGCCCTGTAAGTTGAAGGCCAACAGAGACCTGTAAAGGTTCTAAACTTAAAACAGGGATCGAAAAGATTTTTTCATTTACACCAACAAAGGCCAAATGTGATCAAAACGCAGTCTCTGAAACTAAAATTTACTTTCCAATTACATTATGGTTTTCTACAAATCCACTTAAACAGATAAACAAGTAATCCTTCAAATTCAGCTATTCTAAGAACAAAGACCATTTGACTAGTGTTCCCTTGAGGGACCAAATGTTTCAAAACTCCCTGGAAACAAAAATTACACATAACCGTTTAATAAATTTGACTCCACAATGCTAACTTAAAACATGTATAGTCAACTGATTTAAAAGAATCATAGTCACATTATTTATAAAGCAAAACAAGGCACAATAGCTTTTTATAAATCTCATTTTATAGAAACCAGAACATCAAAATGAATGACAAAAACAAACCTGAAGCAAATGCATACAAAGAAAGCTGGTAGACTTAAGGAAGCTTTTCTTACCATTTCTAAGTTGGTATTTTTTGTTCAAAGCTAAATCCATATACTTTTGTCCAGACTTGACCAAGGTCACTATCAAGAAAAAAATGGGCACAGTTTCCCTATGGCTAAACAAGTGAAATTCATAAGATACTCTGATTTCATACACTAGATAGTAAGTATCAAAAAGCAACCTGCATCTGTACAACAAATTTTAACTATGCAGCCCATGGAATGAATGCACAGCAGTTATGCATCAGTGAAGGATATGTTCATGTACTTAAAAGCATGAATACTGACCCAAAATTCCTATACAAACTCTCCCACCACCCACCAACATTTTACTACTTAATATGTCAACGTTTCTGAGTAAGGTTGTATGTTCACTGTTCAAGGATGGAGCTCACTGGAATGTAGAAAATCCCTAAACCAGCTATTTCTATAATAATTTTGTACAATAGAATCTTATCATCAGATAGTTCATATATTCATCATACAAATCTAATTTCTGCTCTAAAATATTTACAATGGAATAAGAGAATCATGACGGGGTGTGTGCTCGCCAATCTTTTAAGTACTACTGGATTGAAAGGCACTCATCTTTCAGTTGTTCCACAATCAGAAGGGTCATTAAATGCCATCAATGACCCACTCATATCTCACTGCTTAGTACAGCCCCAAAAGATCGGCCTCCCTCAATGGAAATGAATTCTAATTATTCCACATTTGAAAATACAGTTACATGACACCTGACATCATTTAACTTTCAGTCTCAGTCTATGAGATTCAGAAAATAGCATAAAAAGGATTCAAGACCCTATTATGGTAATGCTTTTATTTAAGGTCTATTAAAACAGACTAAATTCCACAATCCCATAATAGGTAAATGGGCATGTTAGGAGTGGGGGTGGGGATCAGGAACCAAAGCCTTACTTTTTACTTACATAATGATGATAGTATGCTGTAAAGCAAATTTAAAAGGCAGCAAAGCCATACAGCTTCACTTTACCAGATATACAATCAACTTTGAAATTCTTAAGGAAAGCATTAAATACACGGGAAAAACATGGAAGTAGGATACTGGGAAGGACAGCATCTCTATATCCAGTGAAGTAACAGGTTTAGGCTTGTTTGCACAGCTCCCTAAAATTTACTGGGAAACAGAATACAAAAACCAAAATGCACAAAATTGGTCTAGAGTCGGCTGGGAAATGTCTAACTCAAGATTAAAACATCCAATTGTATAAAACAGGTTACATTTACACTCTCACACAATTTTTATATCTATATTGACATATTGAATAAATGATGGTTGAGTTAAACCCAACATAAACTATTATTGGTACGTAAGTAATTTTTTAATGTTTAAGAGCATCCCTCCTGACCACTGAAATTTCCAAAGCCACCTGGGTGCTTTTATTTTTTTAAGAAGTGTTGTCGTTTTATTTGCCTCTCAGGAAAAAGAGAATTAATCAACTAAAACATAATACGGTAATTTGCAGTAAAATCAGCACATTTTTGTAAATGGCGCGGGGGAAGGAAAAAAAAGCTTAAGTCTTCATGTAAACATAATAAGCCTGTAATATGCTGCAGACAAACGCACTGCATGGGGTGTGGAGGACCCGAGCTGATTAGATTACCACAACATCAGCCTGGGGCCGCCATTTTTAGATTCTGTAAAGGACAAAAGAGGGAAATTACAGTTTTTACTCCCATCTCGGAAATTAAAGGAGAAAAAGGACCACTGTCCAATTAGCTATTGATGTCTTCGGCTTAGAGTTGAAGGCACTTCGCTTGATTATCCCCAAGGTCTCCAGAACTCCAAAACCAGAACTCATTCACACCTCTAAAAGGTGAATAAATAGCAACAAGGGATTTACTCTGTAGCTAACTGTAGCGATTCGCTTGGACTTTACATTGTATCATTCCTGAGAGAGCTCGGCCGGGACGGATACGCGGAACTGAGGCCAATAGGAGCGAGCGCTCCGGATTGCTTTCTCTCCCTCCTCCCGGGTCCGGCACAGGGAACCGTTTGTTTCTCATCTGTGTCTGTTGCCACAGTGTTTGTGCCAGTCCTTTGGTCCAAATAAGCTTTTCTGCAATGAGCCACACTGTGGATTCTGGGGCTCCGACAGCAAAGCAAGAGGAGTGGGGGAGGAGACTGCGAAGGCTGGGTGCTGGGGTGACCACCTCGGGGGCGGGCTCGCCCTCTCCGGGACAGGATGGGGAGCCGTCTCGCTCCCCCACAAAGAGATATGCCCGTGCCGACCTTCTGCCCCACTTAGTATCTGCGAGGACCTTATGTCTGGCACTGCCAATAGGGAAATGGGAGAAGGATAAAATGGGGCCTGTCCGGCTTTTCAGCACCTGAACGAGACGCAGCTGAGAAGGGGGGGGCACTGGCAGCTCCCGGGCCTCGGGGACGCGAGCCCTGCCGCCAGCCCCTCGCCCCCTCCTCACCGCAGTCTGGGAGGCGGGCGCTCTCCCCAACCCCCTCTCGCAGGGGTTGAACTGCCAGTTTCCCCTTCCACCACCCCAAAACCCGCCATAATGCTCCGTGTCCGGGGACAGGCACGGGACAGGCACGGGACAGGGCAGCCCGATGGTCGCGAGCACCTTCCGGGGCTGGCGCTGACGCTCCGGGTCGGCGTCCTCCAGACCGCGAGGGTAACGACGCGGCGCCCCTTCCCCGAACCCCGACACCACCGACTCCCACGGGCGCGACACGCACTGACCTGGGGTGTTCACACACCAGACGCCCGGACCCCGTTATCTGCTCGGCCCCCCAGGAGTGTCTCGGCACCTCGGCGACCCGGCGACCCCCCGACAGCAGCCACTGCGGACGCGGGACCAGCGCCACACACCCCCTCCCCAAACAGCAGCGCGCAGCCTCTTCGCCCAGAGCCGGGGTCGGGGAAGGCGCGCCCAGGCGGTCCACGGGAAAGCGGAGGCGACAGCGAGACTGCTCCGAGTGTCTGTGCCCCTTCGGTGGCCGCTCCCCGATTCCGGCTTGCTCTCCGACTCGGCCCCCTGCGCCCGCTCAGTGTCACTGCTTCTCGCTCTGGGAAAATGGCGGCGACGACGGCGGCGGCCGCGGCGGCGGCGGCGGCGGCGGCCGCGGCGGCGGCAAGTGCACGGGGCCCGCCCGCCCCGCTCCGCAGGGGCAGGGGGGAGGGGACGAAGTCGCTCGCCGCCATTTTGCTTGTGGGCTGCCGCCAGCCGTTGCCACTCCGCCGAGGCGCGAAGACTAACACACTGGAGGCAGGGAGGTGGACAGGCTCCGTCTTTTTCACAACAGGTGCACTTAACAATTCACCCAAGGTTTGGGGGAGTTCGGGACTCGGTGGGGTCGGCGCCTTGGGTTCTCCCCGAGTGGCCCTCAAGTCTGGATCGAGATGAGCGCGGGCATGCTACGACTCGGTACGAGGAGGGCAACAGTGGGGCCTGGGCACGACCCCGCCCGTCGCCCCCCGCCCCGAGAGCGGTGCACTGTCTTCCACCCCAAGACGCCCTCAGCAGGGCTGACCCCCGCCCCCGCCGGGCCTCCAACGCGGGGCGAACCCAGCCGGGCGTCGCTCGACGCCCACTGGGGGCCGGGGCGGCTCCAGTGCGCAGGCTCCGGGCCCCAGATAAAAGCGGAGCTGGCGAGCGCGGCGCCGTCTCGATGGAGGAGCGAGAAACGGAAGAGGTCGGGGGGAGAAGCAGCGGGGGAAACGCAGTCACCGTCCGCGCCGCCTATCTGCCACCGTGTTTCGCGGTAAACGCTGCGGTTGCCGTCGGTGCAGCTGCCATCGCTGCCTCCTATACTTCTCTCGGCCCCGGGGAAGGAGTTCCCTGCCGCGGGACAGTGTGCGGGGAGGGGAGCGGGAATGCCTTTATGTGGCAACGATTAAAGGAGGGAGGGGCAGGGAAACGGTTATCTGGAAGAAAAATGGGGCGGTAGGCTGAAGAATAAAACGAGGCTTTCTCCCACTATAATGACACGGTAATCCCGGCTCTTATTTTCTGGGTCGCTCCCCGAAATGGCGGTTTCCGTCCTGCCCCACAGCGACCCCGGGCTCTTGGTAAACGGAGTGGGGAGAGGCAGAGGCGGTCGTGGCAGCCAATGGGCGCCTGAAGTATTCTGTCGGGCGCGTCATGATTGGTTAGCGATGACCTCATGCTGCAGCAGGGGGTGGGGCCAAATCCGTTGAGGGAGGCTGTTGGAAAGGCAGAGAGGGAGAAGTGCCGGTGGTGATCGTTGCCGCCGAGGCCGGTATGGAACCCGAGCAGTGGCGATAGGAACCGCAAGGCTCTTCCCTCACCATTTCCTCCTGTCCCTGCGCGAGGTGAGGGCCCTGGCTCGGCCTCTGCAAGACTTCGGGGCGCTGGCGCGGACGAGGAGACAACGATGGCTCCTGTGACTTTTGTAACTGCGTCAGGGCAAGATGGCGCTGGGTCTCCTTGGGGCGCGGGGGGAGCGGCACGTCCGCCGCCGCCGCAGCGCATGTGACCGGCTGCATTCCTGTGGGGTTTGGCAGCGGCCCAGGCCGAGGCGGGGGAGGGGCGGGGCGGAGGCGGCTGTGGTGCGGTCGCGGCCTGAAGAGGAAGAACTGACTCGCGAGCGCCCTGTTCCCGCGGGGAAGCCCCTGGGACGCGCCCGTTGCGGGTGGCGGCTGGGGGTGCAGGAGGAGGTTAGCGCCCCGTTTCCTCTCGGCCTCTTTCCTTGCAAAGTGTGCTTACGTAAGGTAGCAAGGTCCCCAGGGCCACCCGTAGCGTGGCAAGGAGAGGCTGGCTCTGGGGCGCACTGTCCGGAGGGAGGACTGATTGTTTTCTGGGGAGATATGAACTTGCTCAGATCCGAATAGAAAAGTACAATATTCCCAAAGTTTGGAGGCAAGTGTAAAGGTATACATAACACCCAGGAACGTTTGTAATTTCCTAAAAGATCCAAGCCATCGAAGACAGTGCCATCTGAACATAAGGACCCTTTTCAAATTTCCTTTTCCTTTTGTACTTTCTACTTTTCCAGTATCCTCCTTGTCTGTACTTCCTGTAAGAATGGACAATCTTGTCAGTGGGATTTGCCTTTCTTTTAAAACATAGGCATCATTAGTAATACAGAATAAAAGCTGCTAGTGTTTTCTTCTACATGAAATTATAAGGTCGTTTTCAATATTTTCAGTCCGTGTTGCCTTTTGGTCGCTGTTATTACGGTTTTTTAAGAAAACATGGAATTACAGCTTCTGGTGTATATTATTCAATAAGGTTCCTGATCCATAACAAAGTATCAAAGCCCACCTCTTTAACGTACTTACGTAGTACTTTTAAGCTATGTACTTTTATTTTGTGAAAACTTCCATTGGTGAAGATGTTCAGTATTTTTGATTTCCGTTTGGCCATGTTAATAATAGCCAAAAAACAGTGAGGGTTTAAAGACCTCCCCTTGAATGGCATTGAAAATGAGGACTTACTCAACAGACGTTTTCAGCTAAAAATCTTCTTCCTTGACAAAATGCTGCTTGATCAATCTAGGAAGAAAGAAATACCTGTTTGCACCTTAAAAAAAGATGAGTTTAACCTAGATTCAAGATCGTGTTTCCTTTAGTTTTAGTTGTAGGTTCCTGGTAGTTTGGCAAGATGGCATTTTTAATTAATTTGTGTAACTTTAAATTCTTACTAGTTCTTGTGGATTTTTTCAGTCACTATGTAACTGAACGTGAATGAGTTGGAAAGCCAGTAACTGACCAGTAAATAGTTACTTAGTACAAAGAATTTAACATTCCTTTTTTTCTTTTTGGTCTCTCAAACTACTAATGAATGAATCTATTGTATTCGAACTTTGAAGTGATGTTAAGGTTTATTTTGTTACATGTATATGTTCTTAGATCCCTTTCTTTGCTCATAGCAACTTCTCTTGCTTAGAAAGGAGGGACTAAATACAAAGCCAGGAGATTATAAGGCAATTTTCTGAATGTAGCTTCTCTCTACCATAACAGGGAAGAGGCCATTTTCTAGACTAACAGGAAACAAATCCTTTGTTTTATATTTTTAATCAGCATGTATGTTCATTGTTCCTAATTGCAAATCCATGAGCTTCATAAACTCTTAACTTTTCTGTGATATTATTTTGGGGGATGCTGGGGGTCAAACTCAGGGCTTGCACTTGTTAGGCAAGCACTCTACTACTTGAGCTAAATCCTCAACCCCTATGATATTTTAAATACTACTTGAGATTACCTTTTTTACCGTCTTGCATTGTATGTTCTCCCTGGGCAGTGTCATTTGTGCCTACATTATCCCTCCGTTTCTCACCTCCATCTTAGTAATTCTAACTTCAGAGTGCAAATGCAGTGTTATTGTTTATAGGGGGCACAGGCTTTCTGATTCCTGAACTCATAAAAAATACTAAACTTGGTATTAATTATTAAGAACTTTCTTCACTCATGGCCTTGAGAAGATTATTTGGGAAAATTATACCACAGCCTTTCCTTATTTTTGTTCAAATCACTGTCTCTTGTGGAATTGCAGTAGTCATTTCTGAGTCTACATGTCTCATTCTCTGATGCTCTAAAATTCATACCATCTGAAGAGTATTATACTATTTCATGTCTTTGTCCCACTATCTAGAGTGCCCCTTCCCACTTTGGATCACAGCTTTAGTCTTTTCCTTGCCTCTCGAAACTTTTCCAAGTAAATCCCTATATTCAATATATTTTGAGCCAGCCCAGTGACAATCCATAAGCATTAGGGTATACATGTTTCTTAATAAGATTAAACAGTTTTAAAAGAACTGTTTTTAAACCAGGAGTGGTGGTCATGCCTATAATCCCAGCACTCTCTTGGAGGCTGAGGCAGGAGGTTTGCAAATTCCAGCCCAGCCTGGGCAATTTAGACCCTGACTCAAATAAAAAGGGTTGGAGATGTAGTTCAGTGAGAAGACCCTGGGTTCAATCCCTAGTACTTACTGCAAAAAGGCAGAAAGAGAAAAGAAAACTAAAAACTGGACTATTGTTGGATGACCATCCATACTTTTCAGATCTAGAGGATGGCATCACACGTAAGCTTCAACAGTCCATAAACACTAAGATAAAATAGACTTGTGGCTCCTTAATTCTTTTAAACTTTATCAAGATATGTAGCACTACTTGCTGTTACACTAGAGGCCGCAACTTCTGTCATCTCAAGTTTAGATATGTCACTTTATGAATATGGCTGGGCCAGACGCTAGTAGCTACATGTTTTATGTATCATGAGCTAGATAGTCCAAGTCCTATTAACATATAGTACAAAATTCTGTATGAGTCAAGTTTACACATTACCCATTTGTATATGTTTTGTTTTTAATTTTAGTGGTACATTTTAGATATACATAATGATAACATTCATCATAGGGAACTTGTCTTTGTACATGGTATATCTTGCTGTTGCTTTTTTTTTTTCCATTCCCCTCCCTTCTCTTCAACCCCTGTCATTGGTATGTTTTTGAATAGTCATGTGTATTTATCATTTGAATGTATTTGCAGAAACTTGTATTAAGAAAATCTGACTTGATGTGTGACTCAGTGCATTTAGTTTTAATGTGAAATTTTCCTCTGTCCCTCTCCCATCCACGATATTTAATATCCTGTAAATACAGAAGATTGAAAAGATTCATATCTGAGAATGGTATGAACTGAAATCAGAAAATTCACATAAAAATGTTGTGGTTAAACATAGATGGCCCGATTAGTTTAACTTACAGAGAAATATACTGAATATTAACTGGCTTTTCCTGGCCAAGATGTTACGGTAACACTATCCTGAAGTCCATATTTCCAGATAGAATTAAAAATACTAAATCATTGAAGAATTGTAGATACCTCAAATGAACTTGATTATTTTTCTTATGAAGAATGATTATGAATTTGTGTAATTCAAGTTTGGAACTCTTTCAATATGGAATTTCATCTGGAAATGAAAGAAGTAGAAAAGCAGGAAAAGTTTAAGAGACCCCACAGTTCTCTGAAGTGATTTTTAGATGAACTGAACTAATGCCTTGCCATTCTGATTTGAGAGTTTAATGTTTCTAAACAAAATGTACTATTAACCACAGATGGTAAAAGGGTTCTTCAGTATCTTGTGTAAACTTTGAGTAGCCACTGTAAAAATGGAGCCAGTGGGGGCTGGGATTTGGCTCCGTGGTTAGAGTGCTTGCCTCACTAGGGGCAAGCACAAGGCCCCTAAGTTCAATCCCCAGCACCCCCCAAAAAAAAAAAATGGAGCCATTGAGGAAGGGTTGTAAGATATCTTGGAGCTTGGAGAGGTGAATGTAGCTCAAACAAAATTTCTAAATGTACCAAGTTTATCAACTGTTTGTCCTTATTTAGAGATTGTGATTTTGTTCTATTGTTATGGTTGGTTGGTTGGTTTGGATGGCTTTTGAGACAGGGTCTCACTATGCAGTTCAGACTGGCCTTAAACTCACTGTGTAGCCCAGGCTGGCCTTGAACTCTGGCGATCTGCCTGCCTTAGCCTCCCGGGTGCAGGGATTACAGGCATGTGCCACCATGCCCAGCTCTACCACTGAGTTAAATCCCCAACCCCTGTGTTTTGTTTTTTAAGGAAAAGTATTTCAATAGCATTTTTCCTTTCATGCTTTTATGTTTGCCATAAGCACTGAAGTATTAAGTATGCAGAGATTTTTTGGTGTCTTTTTTTTTTTTTTATTCTTCTTTCCCATCCTTGGGATTGAACTCAGGGCATTTGCACTGAGGTACATCCCAGCACCCCTCCCTAGTATCCTTTTTTGAGACAGGACGTGACCGAATCCTTAAATCGCCCACACTGGGCTCAAACTTGCAATTCCTCTGACTCAGAGTGCCGGCTAATTTGCAGGCCTGTGCCACCGTACCCAACTGAGTTTTGCAGTCCGTATTTGTTCTGTTAGTGTAAGTCCAATAGAATTTTAAGTTCTCCCTCCTAAAATATATTGATTGATATCTGTGTCTCAAATTTGAACTATATTCTGATTTTCCTTCTGTCGCTGCATAAATTTGTCCCCTGCCTGGGACAAATTGGAACTGTAGTCCTGATTTTGATCAACAAATATAATCCAATTCCTTTATATTTTTAGTTAATAAAAGACTCAGTAATTTGAACTTAAATAAGCCTTTATACCTAAACGTTTGCTTGTTATTTTCTCCCATCCTTTATTCTGCCTCTTTAAACTTTGCTTAATTTTCATGCCACTTCCTTTCCTTGCGTATGGCTTGGTGTGTTGCTGACAATTAAAGTCAAAGATCACTGGTTAATGGGTGAAATACAATAATCAGAAGTTAAGGACTTAGAATAACAAGAGTTTTTGTTTATAGCAAGGTATGCTTTACTAGGTCATTGGTGATGATACTAGTTTAGTGAGTGTGGGGAAGGACTTCAGGAAGCCTTGATTTTAGAACAGCAGAAATTCTTCACTGCTAGTGTGCCTATCCTCAAAATGCTTTCTGAGTACCCAGAACTGTTTGGTGCTCTTGCGTACTCTTATCTCATTTAATGATAATCTCTCCCAAGGTGGCAGCACAGTGATTTCAACACCTGTTTCCCTTAACTCACCAGTGTTCATAACTTTGGTTTCGCCATCTGAATGAGGAGACGTACTCCACCTCAGTGCTAGGGATACATCAGGGCTTCACAAATGCTAGGCAAACGCTCTACCTCGCCCTGAAGACTTAACTTTTGACATGTAGCATAGAAGAGGGAAGCACTTGTTTTAAAACTTACCTACCTTCAGTCAGGTAGAGTCACAGACCCTTAGACCCTTGAGATAGTCAGAACCCCAATGAGAGTAATGGAGTAAAGGAGGTATATAAGATATTACAGAAACATCCATGCTTGTTGCCTGGGTAAGGAGAAAAGACGAGCTGACTTTCAAGAAAAATAATTATTGGCAGCCTGGTAGTCTTCAGAGAAAGAAGTCAAAACTTGGAAGATAAAATCTTAATTGTAGACAAATCTAGCAAGAAAGCCAGTCAGTATCTTATGTCCACATGGTAGACCAAGGAGAAGGAACTCGATCCATTTGTGTTTGTTTTTTTAAAGTACTTTCTAAAATCTAGATGAATCTGAGTGAAAACTTGAGTGGTTTTCTTTTATATTTTATTTATTTTATTTTATTTTGTGGTGCCGGGGATCGAACTCAGGGCCTTGTGCTTGCAAGGCAAGCACTCTAATCACTGAGCTAAATCCCCAGCCCTCTTTTATATTTTAGAATTTATTTTTAAACCTAAATTTTTGGTTATTTACATACTCTAGGTTTTCTCAGAAAGCAAAATCAGTTCTGAAAACTGTGAGAACGAGGCACTGTTTAACTCTTAAACCCAACTTTCTACCACCAGTGATTTCATATCTAAGAGATAAGGTAACATGAATGATTGGTAAACATAAAGGACATGATTTTAGCATTATGTCTTCTCTGAATTTGGGGAAATTTCTCCTGATTTATAGAACATTTGAATTCTTACTTGCTAGGTTAGAATTTAACTACTTACTGGGTATGGTGGCACATGACTGAAATTTCAGCACTGGAAAGGCTGAGGAAGGAGGATCCTGGAAGTTAAGGCCATCTTGGATTACATGGTGAGTTCAAGGCCAGCCTGAACTACATAGCAAGACCCTGTCTCAAAAAAAAGGAAGAAAGAAAGAAAAACCACAATTACTAGTCAAAATGTGTAAGTCTGTTCTTTTTACATTTAAAAATAAATTATCCCTGGAGACTCTATGTACCTCTCTGTTATATAGCTTTGCATTATGCCAGTGCCATGCCTGGCCTCTGTTGTATTTTGACATGCTTTAATGTTAAGAGAGAACCTGTCCTCAAGTTTAATCTTATTTCTAGTACTTAAATTGTTCATGAAGGAGGGCTGTGCTAAGGTGATGGCACAGTCCTGAGAAGAATTTACTTTGGGTCAGAAAGAAACATCAAATTAGTTTTTGCTTTTTATTTGTGTTATAAAAACCTGAAAAGACAGCTGAAATACTCTCAGGTTCACATGATGACAATAGCATGATAGTCCAGGCCAGTGATGGCAAACCTCTTAGGGCTTTCAGCCCACTGCAGCAAGTGCCATAGGATGGCCACCACTGGCTCTCTCCTCAGTCCTAAACACAACTTGTCTGCTTATACAATAGGTATTTTTGTGGCTACTGTCTTTGTAGGTTCCCACTTATTGACCAGTTAAAGAGCAAATGGGAAAGCCGGGCATGGTGGCACACGTCTGTAATCCCAGCAGAATCACCTGAGTTTGAGGCCAGCCTGGGCTACATAGCAAGCAAGGCCAGCCTGAACCCTGTTTCAAAAACAAACAAACAAAGGAGCAAAAAGAATTAAGTGGACACAGTCTCCCCCTGTGTGCTGGAGATCAAACCCAGAGCCTGGAGCATACCAGGCATTCACTGCACTACTGAACTATATACCCCCAGGCCCCAACACTGAATTTTAAGGGGAAAACAGCATGTGGCCATTGGTTTATCCTTCTCTTTTTTTAATAAAATTCTGTACATGGCTAGGATTTGTTTTTGTTTCATTTTTAGAATTAACATTTCTAGCTAGGCATGGTGGTACATACCTGTAATCCATGTACTTTGAGACTCTAGGCAGGAGGTTTGAAAGTTGAAGGCCCACCTGGGCAACTTAATACTTTTACTGATTCTTTCTGAGTTACAGACTTACAGACTTACAGATAAATTTTCTGCAAGCGTTCCAGAAAGCAGTTTTTAAGAGAGGAATGTTGTATAGTAATAGGGGAAATGTTTGTATTGTACATTTTAACTAAAAAATGGAGTACAGATTGAAAACAATATGATCTCAATTTGTCAAAAACCTAGGAATCTTGGTCAGTCTCTTAACACCCTGTGACCATTACGTTCCTGTTGTCCATTCTAACTTTTTATTTCTTGGTCTCCTGCTCTTTTGTCTTCCCCACTGCCATCACTCTAGTGTACACTTGACGCTCCGAGTAGTTGACAAATGAGTTTTTCTATAAATGTATGTAGGTAGTGTCTTCTACCCTACCCTGGCTTTCATCTTGCCTTTCATATTTACCTGTCATGGTTCATCTCAAAATGATTTCACGGAAATTGGAATCTGTTATGACTTACTTGAAATTCTTTAAGGATTCCATGATCTTTGGGATGGTAGGCAAAGCCCTCTCCCATCTGGCTTTTGTTTCATCCCTGCCCCATTGTTATGGTTTGTGTCTAGATGTCCCCCCAAAGCCTCACGTGGTAAGAGATAGCTGGATCTAGAGTGTGGGCTGCCCTGAGGGCAGGTAGCCTAGATAGATACAGGAAGAAGCTTAACTAGCTGCTTGTTTGCATTGCTGATTTGCATACATTCCTTGCATTTTCCTCACTTTACTTTGCGGCCGGCTGCGAGTCCGCC
>PVJO010013023.1:0-37367 GCA_004026905.1 Hystrix cristata | reverse complement strand
TCAAAAATCTAGTTGCTAATCTAGTTGCTCTTTTCTTTTGCTTCCACCCATTATTTCAGTTCCCCAAACTACCTTGTGCTGTCATACCTCCTTTCGTGTGTATACACTATTTATTTGTCTCTTTAGGGAGTCCCTGTTTCCCTTGTGAATGTATCCTTCGGTTCAGTGTGTTTCCTCTATGAAGCTTTTTGTGATCCTATCCCAAGAAGCAGCATTGTTCTTTATAATCTCATGTACCTTGTACCCCACTCTGTTATGGCACTTACTGCAGTTTGTTACAATCACTACTTGAAACAGCAGGAGCAAGTTTATATTCTTTGGGAAGATAGAGTGCTAAAAGTTACTTCTGAGATTTTTAGCAATACATTGACTTAACCTGTTGTTACATGCCAACAAAATTCTTGTCCAAAGGTACAGTTGGTACTATATAAACAACAACTAGTAGAACTACCACAATGCATTTAATTCTCAAGGCAGAGTTTAGTTGGTCATCCATTTGTAACAGCTTAGTTTGTCATTAAAAGCAGATTCCTAATGCTCATAGTTGTAGGTCATGTTCAGGGCTTTCTGATGTGCTGGGATTGAGCCCAGGGCCTCATCTGCATTAGGCAGGCACTCTCCCTCTCAGCCTTGTCACCAGCCCCACCCCCCTTTTTTCTGCCTGATAAAGACCTGTTTATTTTAAAAGGAGTTTCCCAACTAGAAGCATATTAAAATGCTGCATGAAAAAATAAAATAAAATAAAATGCTGCATGTTAGCAATTGTCAAGCCAGTGTGAGGACAATAATCTTTAGGGAAGCATATTAAAATAATACATTCCCAGATTCTTTACTCACAAGTTCCAAAGGTACCATCATTCGTACTTTTCTTAGAATGTAGAAATTCCTGAAGAATCATATGCTGAACTATTTAATGTGATCTAGGAATGTACATTTTTATCAGACCCTCTCCTTCCAAGGTACTGTGTACACACAAATACTACCTTGTTACTTATATATACGGAATGAAACATGTAAATCAACAAGGCAAAATTTTTTCTATTTGTTTTTTGGGGAGTATTAATGTATTAGACCATCCAACCTCAGAAAAGTAGAGGCACTATTGGCATCACCATAATTCAGAAGTTATCTGTGAGGCTGACTGTGATAATAAAGTATCTGGGAACAGGACTACCTCGGTTCTCCAACATATCCATGCATCCGACATGGACTTCAGGGGAAATGAAGTGGATATTTGCTGTGTGTTGCCCTGAAGTTATATCCTACTGCACTCACCTCCCAGTGTTTAGGACCTTGATGTGCCTAGGAATGTGTGGCAGTTCTTAGAGCTTTAACACTAATTGCTAATCTTGCAATTGTGGTTTATTTTGCAGCTTTAAAAAAGTGTCTGGATCTTTTGCCTTTGTGGTAACTGCATGCATCAATTTAAAATTTCATATTTAAGTAGATTGTGTTTCCATAATTCTGAAAATAGTACCTGAATGCTGTATTGTAGAACCACTGACCAGAAGAATTGCCTAAAGATTAAATAATCCAGTTCTTGGCTACTTTACTTTGTAAATGAGGAACCAACACATAAAGCACCTGCTGGCTCACCTTGAAGTCAGGCATTCATGACCAACCTAGGAAACTCAATTATACCATCTTGTATCACTTAGCTTTTTAACTTCCTGTGTAAATTTTGAGGCTAGTCAAAGAAAAAAACAAAGCTTTCCAATAGCTTAGCTGTCTCTTTGGAGATTAAAAAAGTTTGAGACAGGGTCTTGTTATGTATTCCAGGGAGGACTTGAACTCACTCTGTAACCCAGGCTGGCCTCCAACTCATGGCAATCCTCCTGCCTTGGCCTCTCAAGTGCTGAGATTGCAGGTGTGTACAACCATGTCCTGCTAATAAAGTGTTTTTTAAAAATTAAATCCTAACCTGGCATAGTAGCGCATGCGTGTAATCCCAGCACTCGAGAAGCTGAGGCAGGATTGCCTTGAGTTGGAAGCCAGCCTGGCCTACATAGTGAGTTCAAGGGCAGTCTGATTACATAGCGAGATCCTGTCCTTAAAAAAAAATAGTAGTAGTGACAAATCAATAGGACCAGAGGTTTGTTCTGACCACAGAGGATTTCCTTCCTTTTGTAGCTTTGATCAGAAGAGGAACATAATTTTTTTTCTGAGAAATTTAACATATTCTGATGGACTAAACATTTTTTCAAACTCTTCAGGGTCCAGTCTTGCTAGCCTGGAAACTTTTTCTTGGGTGCTTAGATTCATTGTGAAAGAGAAGTGTGTTTCCTAAATTTCCACTCAGTATATGTGAGCATCTTTAGCAGGTATATGGGAGAGGCGGCTATTAAGCTGTTACTTTAAACATGAGTTCTCATCTTCCTACATTTACAACTAATTATTCTAAGATATTTATTTCCTTTAAAGACCAAACCAGTAACTTTAAAACTCCAAAGTGCAACTCAAGAGTAGAACCATCAGTTTAGAAGTAGTTACTTAAAAGAATAGCAAGTAGATCCTAAGAATTTTTTTTTGAGTCAAGACTGTAGGGATCCATTTCTCAAATTTACATTAAAAAATCAATCTTACCGCTAGGAAATGCTCTCATCGTACAATTCCACATTTTAGTGTGTTCTTCAGGCAACTTCGTGAATGAATTTGGACTTCCCCCTATGGTTAACTTCCTTAGCAATAGTGTACTGTTTGGGAAGGTTTTCATTTGTCGTTTTTGATTGGTTAATGTGCCTTCAGCCTAAGAGGCATGAACTTGCTTGTTGATGACTAGATTACTTTATCCCCTGTATTTGAAGTCCCCAATTTAGATTTGTAAATAAGCATTCTTTCTTCAGTCTGGCAGTAATCATTGATTTGTACATTTTTGTGATTGTTTCTGAGAACTAGAACAAATATTTTCAGTCTGAAATTCCACCATGGTCAGTACATTATCCAGAAAACCAGAGAGTATGCAATTTAATTTTCCTTGCTGATACTGCCAAGTTGGTTACCTTGTCTGTGTTTTACTGAGTAGTAGGTAGGAACAGTGGGAAGGAATCTTTCATTCATTCATTGATGGGCTTTACTATACAGACGATGAAGCATTTGGCTACCTTGAGAGTCAGTTACTCCTTATGTTACCTTCACTTCATTGAATTTCTTCAGAATTTCTTCACTTTGACATTGAGAGCACAAGGCAGAAATCATATACTAGTTTTGGGGACTTTGTTATTTTATTCAAGTTAAAGTATAAAGGTATTCCAAATTATAAACTAGTCTACAGTTATTAGCCTTAGGCTTTTTCATTTGCCTTAACTTGAAAGGCAAAAGAAAATGTAATAGTACTTAAGGATATATGGTTAAAATAAAGAATTGTGGGGTGAAAATAGTAGAAATTTTAAGATGACTATAACTCCCCTTCTCTAATAAACTCATAATCTGAAAGATGTGGATTTTAATCCTTCCAACATTCCATTGTATTCATCATTCTTCCTGTTCAAAGAGGCAGTGGGGGATAACTATTGATAACTATGAGTGGCTGCGGTTAAAAATAGTGTGTTATATAAGCATCCAAAGGCAGAGATAAGGATAGAATTAAGAATGTTAAAGAGAACAGGCTCTTTTTTTGTTTTTGTTTTAGCTTTAACGTGGCACTGGGGATTGAACCCAGGGCTTTTGCACTTAGCTGCATTTCAAGCCTTTTTTTATTTTGAAATAGGGTTCTGCTAATAAATTGCCCAAGTTTTGCCTCAGCCTCCCAGAGTGCTGGGAGTATAGACATGTGTCACCACACTCAGCTGGGCCTCATTCTTTGTTATCATTTGATGGTTTCTGTTGTCTTAGAGAAACAATGTAAATATCACTATTTGTAAGACCAGAGTCCACACAGGTACCAAGTACATAAGCAGGACACCCCGTTAAAATTCCTCTGAGTTGGACATGGCGGCACATGCCTATAAGGCAGGAGGATTGCAAGGCCAGCCTGGGCTTATATAGTGAGACCCTGTCTCAAGCAAAGGAATGAGAAAATCCTTCAGAAACATTGTGTATCTTTAAAGAAAACAGATGTGTCTGTGGGCTATCACAAATGTCAGTCTGGTTACATTCAGATAACAAATATTAGTAGAAACTCAGGGAATTTACAATTAACAAAACCCTCCTTTGAAGTTCAGCTTTAGCTAACTCCTCTGTCTGTGTTTAAATTGCTATAATGGCACTGGAACAGTCGATTGCATCTCTGGCTAATTCTTTTTTCCTCTGGGCCCCTAGAACTGAATACAATAGCCTAAATTGATTTTGTCCCAGAAAACATGACTAAAATGAAGCATTGGATAGGTCGGTAGTAAACAGTACAGATTATTTGGATTTGTAGCTTTCTATTACATATGTACTCTAACCAACTAAGCAAAAAGCTGTTTGAGAAACTTAATTTGCATTTATTTTATTAGTACACGTTTGCAGTTCTTGGCAGTTTACAATCATTTTGTTTCTTTTTTAATCCCCTTTCCCTTCCCTCCCTCTTCCCTCCTCCTCCTCCAATTCCTTTATCCCACTTTTCATTCTTGTTGATATTATTGTTACCTCACATTATAGAATATAATTTTTACCTAATGGTAGTTACTAGGTTCTTGTACATGGCATATCTTTATTCTACTTATTTCCCTTTCTCCTCCTCCTCACTGCTCACACTTTTTCCCTTGGACCACTTCCTTCCTCTACAGGATATTTTTATAAACCAAGTATCTGTTATGTTAGCTACCAGAATTACAATGCTAAGTTTTAGGAGTTATTTGAAATAAGTGATGTTGTGTGGATAATTTCATTTTTACATATTAAGTATATGGTTGTCATGCCCATGATCCGGTAAATTTAAATCTTCGATTTCTGTTTTGATTTTTTTTTTCTTTCTTTAAAATCAGTGAGTTTCTCTTCCCCCTTGGTTACAGTAGGAGTATATTTTAATATTTGCTATATTAATTTGCCATACGGAAGTACTCAGTGATCATTTGAAATCCAGAGAGCCTTGTGGTGAAGACCAAGTTAAATACCTGGTTAGCCCCTTAAGTTACTGTGATATATATGAAGTTGAGCTTTGTTGGCCTTTTTTCTATTAAGGACTAGAGCAGGAATAAGCAGACTCTGGCAAACACAACCTGTGTTTTTATACTGTGGAAGTTAAATATTTTTAAAGGAATGGCACAAGGAGGGAGAGAGGAGGAATATGTGATTGAGACTGTGGCTTGCAAAGCCTAAAATATTTCCTATGTGGCCCTATACAGAAAATTTTTAAAAAATATTTCAAACTGAAGCTTTCTAAAACTAAATAATGCACAAATAGTAACTAGTAAGCCAGAGACCCTGCTGGCCATCAAAAGGCCAGTCAGTACAAAGAGAAGAGGGACGTTAGCGCAACCAGGAGTCAGAACACAGAGATGCTCAGAACTGGTTAGTGACTAGGCCAATAATTGTATACACCATGTCTCAGCCAGTAGATAGAGTAATATGCTATCATTAAAATGCATTTAGGGCTGAGGGTGCAGCTCAGAGGTAGGATGCTTGCCTAGCATGCCCAGTGCCCTGGGTTTGACCTCTAACACTGCAAAAGAAAAATAAATATTAACATATAAAAAATGTTTGGGGTGCTGGGTGTGGTGGCCACACCTGTAATCAATCCCAGCACTTGGGAGCCTGAGGCAGGAGGATGGCCATGAGTTCAAGGCCAGCCTGAACTACACAGTGAGACCCTGTCTCAAAAAACCAAAAAAATTTTTAAAAAGTTTGGGGTATAAACTACTAGTGCAGGTCTTTATACTCATGTTAGTGACATACAGGAAGACATGTAATTAGCAACTAGAAAATACAGACATGTTGACTTTAGTACATCTCTAGTAATCCCTTACCAACTAGTGCTAGGTAGTTGGTGGTGCAGCAGTGTTCTTGAAATATCATATTTACAGTGTCCTTTTTTTTTAAAGGGATGGAAGTGATGAGGTTAAGTAAATTATGAATCCATTTCTATATCATACTCAATGTTCAGAGAATAAACTAATTGGATAAATGACATCAATAAAAGAAAGGGCTGGGGATTTAGTTCAGTGGTTAGAGTGCTTGCCTAGCAAGCACAAGTCCCTGAGTTCAATCTCCAGCACCCCCACAAATGAATGAATGAGTGAGTGGAAAGATACTTACCTTTTCACTGGGAACCTTCCCATGTGACATAAGAAAACTAAAACTTTTAATGCAGTGGAATCACCAATTACTACAAATGCTTTTCATGACTTGACAGACTACTAATAAAGTTAATTGGGTGTAATAAACATAGTGCCAATTTTCTTGTAAGATGATGGAGTTTTCAGTGAGGTATAAGCATTTTATAGAGTAATTATCAAAGCTAGATTGAATTTAAAAATCGGTCATAAATGTCTGTGCATCCCATAGGAAGCAGCCCTCCTTGGGCCAACTTTTTCTGATCCCTATACCACAAATTAAAATGAGGGATGTATTTAATCACATTTCCCAAAAGGAAAATTTGCTTCTTGAGGTACTAGTTGTAATGCTTATTTTACTGAAGAACAGTGTGCTTCAATTGTAGAAATACCCCTTTTTAAAAACGCAGAAGAAAACAGAAGTTTATAACAGGAAATAGGCACAGCTGGCTGCTCCACACACAGCCTAAATACCCTTTGTTTTGTTTTGTTTTTTGTTTTTGTTTTGGAGACAGGCTCTTGCTACATAGTTCAGGCTGGCCTCAAACTTGTAGCAATCCTCCTGCCAAGTGTTGGGATTATAAGTGTGTGTCAACAGGGCTGGCTAAATACCCTTTAAAAAAAAAGGTCTATTTCAGTTGACTCCTAAGATGTGTGCACCGCGCGCACGTGTGTGGATGTGTAAGAGGTAGTACCTTGTTCTCTTCCGTTGCTTTTCTGAGTTCACTATTCAAGTCTTCTCTCATGCAAAACAGTTTAGCATTGGAAGGCAGTACACAAACATAGTGAGTTTATTCTTATATATGCTTAGGAAATAGCAAATATGATCAGATTCTCTGTTCTACTATGTGGTGCTGATTTGCCACATGGGCCCAAGTAAGTACAGGGCTGATAGGTGTCAGAAAGGAACACAGCCACATTTGAAGCAGAGAATCAGTCTTCTGTCTTTGGGAGAGCATCTTGCTGGATTTAGCCAACTGATTGTACTAGGTATTTGTCAAGCTTCAGCTCTGCTGCCAGTCTTGCCTGGGTGTGCAAGGATTCTGTTGGCCAGCTCTAGCACTTTGCTCAACCTAGGCCTTTAGTCAACATTAACCAAGGTAATAAAGAATTGTGCGTTTCTCATGAATAGGTGTAGAGGAACTTAAACTGATTTAATTATTAATCTGGAATACATTATTTCAGAGCCTGAATGCCTTAATAATAAACATGAAATGAATTTTTTCTGTGGAACAACCACAGTTTCCTTCCAGCACATCATTTGACTGTCTTCCTTGTTTGTAATACAATAATAAAACTTCGAAGATTTGTATTTTGTTTTCTCTGGGAGCCGTCATACCTCCATAGATAGCGTCTAGCTGATTCTACAAAATTGAAAGGTTACCTGGGTCCAGCCAAACAAATGATTCCAAGAAAGCTTGATGTGGTTACCTCTAAGCCCAGTGGTTCTTAAAATGTTGTCCTGGGTCATCCTGGATCAAAATTACCTGATTAAAGTTCCATATGTTTGACAAACCCACTAACTCAGGCCTGTATTTCATAAGGGTCATTTGTAATCAAAGGAAGTTTTCTCTTGAGGTATTGAAACTGTCGTGAAGTCCTTGTCTCCATTTTTTAAATAAAAGAAATGGTGCCATAATATTAGGCTCCTTGTCTGTAGAATGTTTTATGAAGCAAATCAGTAGTGTAGTGACAGCAAAACAATGAATGAAGAGGCACATACTTAGGAGCAGTTAATTGATTTTTAGTTACCGTGGGGGTGGGGCTATTTCGAGGTGATGCACACAGAATTGCATCACAGCAGAGAATATAAATAGTCCCTTCTCTGTTCCTGTTGAACAGGAAAACTATGTGGTTAAAGACAACCTCATTTTAAAAATGATTGGAGGATTGAAATTATTAAGAAAATAACACTTCGAAAGGTTAGTTTGGGGAGGAGTTTACCTGGCTTAATGAATTAAAAGATAACAAAATTCCTATCTTAAAAGTTCGAACCACTTACAGTCATAGCCTGTGAACCCAACCATAACTGGAAAATGGTCTTTATAATAAAGCATGGAA
Organism: Hystrix cristata; assembly: GCA_004026905.1. Classification (NCBI taxonomy): domain Eukaryota; kingdom Metazoa; phylum Chordata; class Mammalia; order Rodentia; family Hystricidae; genus Hystrix; species Hystrix cristata. Next base: position 29,112 of record PVJO010013023.1, on the reverse strand, counting down.
ATCAGGGAAAGTCGGGATCTAAAACCAAGTTCTTTGTATACAAGTAGTATGTCTTTGTAACATCCCGAAAGTGTAGATTGAGGCAGTGATCAGAATCCTTTTACTGTATTTCCATAAAACCAAATTGTTTGCCATGAAGAGCCAAACATGTGCGGCACAGTAGACAATGGGAAACGGAAATGCAACATGTTTTTATAGTTTCAGGCATAGTTCTTCCTGGCAAACACAAGCTTCCTCGGTTCCATTTTCCCAGAAAATAACCTTAAAAGACCTGTATATGTGTTACTTCCGGAGATGCTTCCCTTGCCCCTCCGCCAGCAAGGATTCTTAACAGCCCTCTGAAGCCTGAGGCTCCCTTCTCAGAATGTACAGACCATTTTTCGGAGTGCATTATGTAATACGCGTGCACACTGGGAGTTCTGTCGGTAGACTCGGTTAGGAATCCCTCGCAAGCTGTTAAAGATTATGAAAGAAGGCAGGAACGTAACTAGGCTTGGAAACACGGTATTTCTGCACCCTGTTCGAGTCGGTTGTTTATCCGGTCTAGCTTCGGATGTTATTTTATCTTCCAGCTAGGATTACCTCTTCGCTCAGTTATCTTAGAGAAATGCTCACTTACCGTGGCTGAGGTGATATGCCACAAGGAGGGATGTTTTCTTAGTAAGAAACAGAACGGCAGCCCTTTTGAAACCAGGCTGATGTGCAGGGTAGCATGGAAAGGGGCCCTCTCTTGCTGTATGCTGCACAACTGGCGGGCGGGTGGGCTCTGCACTGGAGGAACCTCTGGGGCGCCCTCGCTTTAGGCGAAAGGAATTTTGCCCCAGTGAGCTCTTCCAAGCTGATTAGACCTTCCCTACCCTTTGGAAGGGTGAGGTGTAGGCTCTGGTTGCCTGGTGCGATGTCAGGGGTGCGTCGCCCTGCAGCGGAAGAGGCCGGCTTTCCTTTCCGGAAGGGGGAGGCAGTCAAAGTGCCTCCACCCTGTAAATCCTAGACGCAGAGCTGCAGTCTTCCTGAGACCGGAAGTGCCTTGTGCCGATTCGCACTCACCCACCCTCGCGCGGGCCAGAACTAAACAGATCCGATCCTGTCCAAGGGAGGGGCTACCCCAGCCCACTTCCACCGTGGCACCGGGAATTTAGCCTTAGCGTTGTTCAGGTTCTTACCTCCTTTTCATCATTCATCTTTTCTGTGCCTTGTCCGTTCCAAAAAAGCAGTACAGTGCCACTCCAACTCCCTGGCCTGAAACAGTCGGTCCACAGGGAGCCAGCACAGCTGCTGCCCCGAAACTGCTGCTGGTGAGCAGTCTGTGCATTGTCTTGTTCCGTTAAAGGAGGCAGGAGCAATAATGGCCCTATTGTGGGATTGGCCTGCATTTGAATTTCAGCTCCTCACCACTCCTTGCAGATTAACAAATTAGTGAACCTCTCTCTTCTCATTTGTTAAATCAGATTGAAGAATCAAATGACATAATGAAGCCAGGCTGGTGGTGGTTCCCTGTAATCCCACCATTGTGGGAGGCTAAGGCAGGAGGATCACAAATTCTTTAACCCCAGCCTGGTCAATTTAGCAACTCAGTGAAACCCTGTCGCCAAAAAAAAAAAAAAAAAAAAAAAAAAAAAAAAAAAAAAAAAAAAAAAAAAAAAAAAAAAAAAAAAAAAAAAAAAAAAAAAAAAAAAAAAAAAAATTAATTTAAAGGTCTGGAAATGTTGCTAAGCGCAGACAGAAGTCCTAGGTTCAATTCCAGTCCGAATTGGGGTGGGGTGCCGATAGTGCCTGCAAAGCCCATAGAATAAACAATACCAAGCCTACAGCAGTCTCTGAAGGTTGAAGCATGGGTTCTGGGCGCCTAGCCCAGTGGTAGTGGTGGAGTGCAAGTTTAGCTTGCAGGAAGCCCTGTATTTAATCTACAGAACAAAAAAGACAGATGCCTTATAGTTCATAGGCTGGATTCGTGTAGTTCTGACAACTTTATCATGTTTCTTACAGTTCAAAATTTTCTTTCTTCTGGGAGATAAATCCTGTGTTTTTAAACCCCCCAAATTTTTTGAAAAATTTTTTTAAAAAGAAAGGAAAGGGAAAGCAATGGAGATTTGCCTAGTACCTTTGCTTAAGATTCTTAGATGAGTTGGGTAGTACTTTTGAGTGTTCATGCCCACTGAAGAAAGCATAGGAATGGCCTCCCACCTGTAACCCCAGAGTAAATATTTAACACATCTTCAGTACATTCGACATCTGCCAGCCAGCCTTTCAGGCTCGTAGTTCCTAAGGACATTTCCCCCTTTATCCCACTTGTCTCCTTTTGGCAGGGGTGGGGTGTGTATGTGTGTGTGTGTGTGTGTGTGTGTATGCTGAGGATCGAACTCAGGGCCTTGGGCTTGGGAGGCAAGTGTTCTACCAACTGATCTCCTTTTACTGGGACTTGTACTTGATGAACATTCTCAGGGTGAGAGACAAGCCAAATTTTGTTAGTGTCGTCGTTTTTATTTCACAGTAAAAGAGATGTTAAGTTGCACTGATGAGTGTAGTAGTTGCCTGTGCTTCTTGTGATAATTCATAAGCCAATAATGAATTAAACATACAAAAGAGATAACCTTCTGCAAAGAAGAAAATAATGGGTAAATTTCAAACTTGATATTCATTCATGATCCACTGAGTCTTGAGATATTAAAGAATAATTAGAACTTTTCCCTTCTGGGCTGTGTTGTTAATTTGTTTTTCAGTTGCTTGCTACAAATCCCCTCAGGGGCCCAAATCCCTGTCCCTTCAGTCAGTCCTTTAGTGACCCATAACCGAGACTGAATGCTGACAATATCAGTAACCACAGTTGACACCGTAAGGTAAAATTACCCGATTCCCACACCTGTAGAAGAGCTTGAGGTTCCTTGTACATTAGAGTATTTAACTGTCATCTTTTTGAGACTGACATAAAAAAGTTTATATTGTATAAAGTTTAAAATATAATCTAAACACAATCTGTGATGAAAGATTAGAAGATCACATAGGTTTGAGATAGCACTGGTGGGGGGAGCATGAATGTAATTACACATTTCTATTTAATTTTGTAATTTTAAAATTTTATTTATTTCTGTAGTGCTGGGAATGAACCCAGGGACACTACCACTGAGCTACCTCCCTAGCCCTTTTTATTTTGAGAAAGGGTGTTAGGGTTAGTCAGCCTGGCCCCAAATTTGAGATTCTGCTTCAGCCTCAAGCAGCTGGAATTACAGAGTGTATCACCACACCTGGCTAGATTTATGTACTTTATTTATGTAATTAATACCACAATAAAATCATAAAACAAAAAGGAATTGAGGACTGCTATATGGCTCAGTGGAGGAGCACTTGCCTGGCATGCTTGAGGCCCTGAGTTTGATCCTGAGCACCATACACACACACATATACACGCACATGGAAGTATTTAGTCATGTGGAAAGGTGATCACCATGTATGGCAGAATAACGTACAAGGTAATCCTTCTTTCTAAGGAAAAATTTCATTTTTGCGTGTTACGTATGTATCGAAATAATTCTCTGGCTATTAGGATAATGAAGAATTGTATTTTTACATTTTAAAATGTTATATAGTGATAATGTATTGCTCTTGTAATGGAAAACAATAAACTTATTTTTAAAATTGTCTTTGTTACTTAAGTAAATATTGTTTCCTTGCTTGTCACAGATGAAAATAATGTCAGTTTGAGGGAGGGAGGAGGGGTGAGGGGAGAGGAATGGGAAAAAAAGAAGCAACAACATATGTCACATACAGGTACAAATCCCATATGATGAATGTTATCACTATGTACATCTAAAATGTACCATTAAAATAAAATTAAATTTAAAAAAATAATGTCAGTTTGCTAAATCAGAAAATTAACACAACTGGAGTAACCCTTAAAAGACATCCCCTCTGGAATGTGAGGTTGAAGATGAGGTTTTGTTCTTTTTCACTTTAGACTCTTGGATATGGATTTCCTTTCTTGCTTTAAAAAAAACCATTCATGTTGTACTTTGCCAAATTAAATTTTATAAGCTATGTCTCAGTGCAATTCTTAAAGGTTTCATCCAGGTCACCCTACCCTTTCCCTTTCCCACTCAACAGGCAGAGCAGAGAAAACACCTAAGTGAGAGGCCCTTGGAATTAGCAAACAGTATCAAGTAGAGACAAATTAAGAATTGTTCAATATAAAGCATGAGGCTTTTTTTAAATTGAGAAGATAGGAATACAGCTTCTCAATTATCATAAACTGCGTCATACTCTTGGGGAGGGCCATTTTGGCTTGAATCCGTATCTTAGCACTGTGGGAACTGCATTACCAAGACTTGTCAGTTTGTGTACGTAGCGCCCCCTAGTGCATTATTTTTAAAACAAAAGCAGTTTTTCCTGCTCAGCTGTTAACTAGAAAATTTTCATCTATCTTCCCAATGTGGTTTATTTTGCTCCTTTTCCTCTGCATCTACATGTTTTTTCTTAGTCAAGAGATGCACTAAGCTGTGGCTTTGCACTGAGTTCCTTAATCTCTCTAGACTTCAGTTTCCTCATCTGTAAAATGAGGATGATAATCATAAGTACCTGGAGAACTAAATGAGCTCTTACATGTGATGTAGATGCCTAGTACATAGTAGGAGCTCAGTAAGTGCTGGCTCGATTTTTTGTTTTGTTTGGTTTTGGTTTTGTATTTTGCAGTGCTGAGTATCGATTCTAAGGCCTTGTGCGTGCTAGGCAAGTAAGTACCCTATAACTGAGCTGCATCCCAATCCCCTAGCTACTTTTTACATAAAAATAGGTCCAGTCAGTACTACAAATGGTTGAAGACAAGGAATCTTGGTTCAGGTAGTGGTGTTAGAGAGTAACCAAAAAGCAAAGAAGGGACCTTTCTGTAATTCTAATCTCTAGTCCCATTTTACTGAGCAAATTCGGCTCTGTGTGTGTGTGTGTGTGTGTGTGTGTGTGTGTGTATGTGTCCGTCCACGCGCACGTGCTGGGGATCGAACTCATGGCCTTGTGCTTGCTAGGGTTGAGCTAAATCCCCAACCCCTGCTGAGCAATTTTGAAGTCTGGGAACATGTTTAATTTTTTTGCATCCTGCACAGTGCTTATAATTGCACATTTTAAACAAATATTTGTCATTGTGAATGTTCAAGGTAAATTGTTTTATAGTAGATCTTAGAAAACAATAATAAAAGGCTAAAATAATAATAATATGAAAATGGAAATATTTGGAGTCAACTTCATGGTCTTTAAACCAGATGCTTTTTGGATTAGTATAACAGGATTTGTGTTACCATTCACATGTAATGACAGCAAAATTGATTGTGGAACCCAGAATCAACGAGAGCTGTAGATTCCAGAGTCAGATTCCTTCTCCAGATATTCTAGGAGACCATATGTTCTTTCTTGTATTGACAGTCACAGGCTTGGGGATTTATCTCAAATGGTGGAGCACTTGGCCTGAGTTCTATCCCCAGCTCTCCCCCTACCCCCTCCAAAAGACAGTCTCATACTTGGGCAGAACACCCTATCTCCTGGGTATCATATCCCAAGAACCCAGTTACCTTAGGAAATCACTGAGTACTTCAGACCCCTGAGTCCCTGGAGTCTTTGGTTGATCATGTGTATAATAAATGTCCCCATGCTTATTTTTCCTGTAACCCTATGTTAGACATGTAATGATTTAGTTTCTCCTCGCCTTCTGTTGCCTCAGTGCTAAATCAGATTAATTTTCTCATGAACAGCTACCAGTTGCCTTGTATTGAGTATCAACTTTTGGACAGTGCACTAAGCATACATGACATATAACTTTCACAACCATGTCTGTCCCCATTTTCCAGAGAATACTGTCGGCTGACACTAGTAATAAATGGCAGTCAGACTTCTAACCTGAAGGTGCCTCTGGAGGCTGTGGTCTCAACACTACATCAGAAACTTCAAAAGGAAGTTTTTCAGGTCAGCCATTTTCAAAAGTATGCACAAAGAGAATCTTAGAGCTCCATTCAGGCAGTAGCCCATCATTTTTAAGACCACCTCCCTTCTAATACAGCCCACCCATCGAACCTTGCCACAGTGGTAATTACTAGAACTGCAATTAGTGTTATTTACCTGGCCCCTTGCAGTTTTCAAAGGTTGGCCCATGGGGAATCTTGCTTTCTCTTTTTGCATTTGTCATCAGCTGAGCCTCCAAGCTGGGAAGCAAGTTCTTTTCTAGCAGAAGACTGCAGCTGCTATTATTTACCCTCCAGGGGAAAACCGGCAACCCAAACCTTACAGCTGGGAACACTGAGAGATCTGGCTCTGCAAGCATATAAAAGACATCTAGACCCAGGGCCGAGGGAGGGGCTCATGCTAGTCATTGTGGTTGCAGTGCAGTGAGCAGGGAGTGCTGGGCTGGAAGCTGTGGGCAGAACCAGAGGCTCAGTCTTGGCCAGCAAAACTACATTGAGCAGGCAGTCCTTCAGCCAGCCTGGGCCTCACCTTCCCGGTACTCAGTCCCTCAAGCCAAGCACGTGATCTCTTTTAATTGCTTTTCCTCTCTAACTCTCCTGACCCCACCCTCTACTTTTAACTCTTGCCAAAGCTTCCTCCTGGTGTACACCTTAACCCCTTGGCAAGATCCCGGTGAATGCCAAGTTTATGTGGGTGGAAGGTTTTAAATCAAAGTCGAAGACCATGTTATGCGGGAGGAACCACTGGGGCTGGGGGCCTGCAACTAGAAAATAAATGAGCTTCTTTCATCCCAGTAGGATTTTTGTTAATTGTTGGGGTCTGCTGTTCACCAGGGCAACTCCTCAGAAGCTAGTGTTTCTGGAACTTTTAGACTAAGCAGGAACCACAGAGTTGCCTGTGTGTCTTCTGTAACACTTTCAGCAAAACTTGGAGGCCTGGAAAAGTCCTGTTTAAACAAGTCTGTTTCTTTTCCAGAAGACTAGGTTGCGGTTGTGCAGGTTGAATCAACCAACCTCATGCATTAATAGAGAGGTTTTACAAAATGACAGAAGGGGTTGGACTTGCGAGACCTGTCTAAGTGTCATTTAAGAAAAGTTAAATCTTATCAGTCTTCAATTAGCTCTGCTAGTGGAGGAGATCCAGAGACAATTCTACTGGGACTTTCCTTCACCAATCATTTGCATTTGGCAACCCGAGGGGTTTTAGTAATTAACATTTTAATATGGGTGTGCCTGTGGTTCTGGAAATGTACAACTGTTTACAGTGAATAACAAAGCTCCTCATTGAAGATGCTCACAGGCCTGGAATGCTGTCAAATGACTTTTCTAGCCTCTGGACCAACTCTGCTTACTGAGGCTTGGAAACAAAATGGGCTTTGGTTTTAGGTAGAGAGAGTTTCAAAGCCTGATGCTGCTTTGCAACTTTTCAGATTACGCATTTGAAAAGTAGAGAAAATGAAATAATAGCAGGACCCCTTGGCCATGGGACTTGAGAATGGCCTTAGAAGTCATGAGGGAGGGGCTGGGGATTTAGCTCAGTGATTAGAGTGCTTGCCTTGCAAGCACAAGGCCCTGAGTTCGATCCCCAGCACCACAAAAAAAAAAAAAAAAAAAAAGAAGTCATGAGGGAACTCAGTAAACAAAACCATGAAATACATCTAGCATTCAATCCAGTATTATTTTAATATTGAAGTAACCCGGATGGGTTACAAACTTTAAGATAGACCAGAGTTGCTAATTAACTTGGGTTAGAAGGGCTTTAGACCCCCTTAAAATATGACATCATGGCAATACATTCTAAAGGGGACCCAGGAGACCGAGGAAGGTCACACATTCGTCAAAATCACTGGCTGAAATCCCTGGCCAGAGAGCAACCTCAACTCACAAGGTAAGCATATATTGTGTTCCTAAGTGCTTATCAAAAAAATTAAATTCCTATTAAGCTGCTGCTCTCTTGAAGTCCTGAGATCTTCCATATAAACTGGCAAGGAAGTACACAGTACAAAATTAGATGAAAAGGTGGACCCTAGTTCACTTTACTATAACCTGGTGAGAGACCCTGAGTTACAGACACCTAGCTGGTACCTCAAATTCCTGACCTACAGAAACTGAGGTAAGAAGTGTTTGTTGTTTTAAGCTGGCTTAAAAAAAATGGGGAGTAGGGGTGGGGATTTAGCTCAAGTGGTAGAGCACTTGCCTAGAAAGTGCAAGGCCCTGAGTTCGATCCCCAGCACCCAAAATACAAATAATAAATTTTTTTTTCCTGTTCCATGGCTTGGTCAACTTATGCTATGTGCTAATCCCCAAACACTCATAATTCTCAATATAGTAATTCACTTAAATTACTAGGATGTGGCAGATGTAGCCTTGATCTCTCCATATTGCCCCAGAGACCAGATGGCAAGAGGGCTCATTTTGGCTATCTTCCAACAAAAGACCCTTTGCACAACATCACAAATTATGAATTGTTTCTGTAGGAGGAGGAGTTAGAATCTAATTAGGATACAGGTTCAATCACTGTAACGAACATGCCAAATTACATTGCCAGTTTAGCACGGTCAGGAATCCAGTCTACTGCACTTGGCACCTTCAATACTTGGCTTCCAAAAAATAAATAACTTGGCTTCCATAGCACAGTACACAATCAATGGTCCAATCAAGGGTCACTGTCCCTCCTGCATTCCAGTAGAAAGCAAGAAAGTGAAGATAGTCTCCCTTTTGGGGAGATGGTGCTGGGGATTGAACTCAGGGCCTTGGGCTACAGTGTGGATGTTGCATACCATCACTTCCACTCCCATCTCTGGCTACATCTAGCTGCAAGGGAAGCTGGGAAACTGGGTGGCCATGTATCCAGTTAAAAATTCTATTATGTAGTAAGAGAAGGGGCTAGCATGATGGTGCCTGCCTGTAGTCCCACCTACTTGGGAGGCTGAGGAGGGAGGATCACTTGGGCCCAAGAATTCATGCCAGCCTGGGCAACATAGCAAGACCCTGTCTCAAAAAGGAGGGAAATACAAGTACAAACTAATGATGATGAATGTGATCAATATGTATACAATGTATCAATACATGTTATTGGTAAATTAAAAAAAAAAAAGAAGGAAAGGGGTTGAGGACTTAGTTCAAGTAGTTACAATGCTTGCCTAGCAAGCACAAGGCCCTGAGTTCAACTCCCTAGCACCCCCCCCCCCCGCAAAAAAGAAAAAGGAAAAACGCTGGGCATGGTGAAATTCCAGTTACAGCTAGTCAGGAGGCTAAGGATATAGCTCAGTGTTCTCTTGAGTTCAGTCTCCAGTACCCTCTCCCACACATACAAAAAAGTGCAGACTAGAGAAAGCAGTTTCTGCCACCATTCCCTTCCTGTCATTTGCTGCTCCAAATATACCTGATTAATAATTGGGAGTATTGAGATAGAAGCCCATGCCTTAGTTAACTTATGCTATGTGCTAATAATACACAAACATTCATAATTGTCAACAACTCATTTAAATTAATAGGATATGGCCACATAAAGAAAAATTTAAAGACTAGACACCATTTTGCCCTCTTTTTCTTTTTTTTTTTTTTTTTTTTTTTTGGTGCTGGGGATCAAACTTGGCCTTGTGCTTCCTAGGCTCCATTATTTTTAGATAGCATAGAAAATACAAATTACCAAGAATTTAAAAATTAGCATCACGAGATTGTCACACATAGTAATAATGTTGTTAGAATTATTTGTTTGTTTCTGGTATGAGGGACCGAGCTTAGAGATGCTCTACCACTGAGCTACGTCCTCAACCCTCTTCAATTTTTATTTTGAGGTAGGGTTCCACTAAACTGCCCAGATTGGCCTCAAATTTACAATCCTCCTGCCTTAGCTTCGTGGGATTACAGGCCTGTGCCACTGTACCTAGCAATGTTAAAGTGCTGATGGCTTTTCTAATAAAAGTATAGACATCCATAACAGTCTTGTAGTGGTGATTTACATTATATAATGGTGATAATAAAGAGTTTATACTATTTTATGTTTGGTGGATAGAGAAAGGTCTTTTGACCTTACAGTTGGAAAAAAAACAAACTGGGATTTTAGTTCTGCCTTTTAACTCTACCCTCTGTGACTCTGTCACAGTGTGTGGCCGGTATCTGAACAAGACATGAATGTTCCCTGTGCCCATGGAGTGGATTCAGAAATACCAGCTGGGCTACAAAGGTGAAAGGGTTACTATCAAGGTGTGCCTGCCACTGACGAAGCATTCCTTGGTCTTTCACACCTCCATACTCTTCTCCAGGGCCAAAATGGGGCAAAAGGTGGGAAACAGAGTGGTCAGACAGGAAGATACAGTCTGGCCTGGTTAAACTGCTGTCTACCACTCCCAACCCTAGTGGCCCTAACTATTACTAGGCCAATCACCATTTCCTGGTTGTGTGTAGCTCTTCTATTTTTGTTCCACCACTGACAGGGAAGTAGGAAAATGGAGATTTGCAGAAGTTGGTAAAAACTAGTGTCACAAGGCAAAGTTCCATTTCTAGATCCAAGAAAAACTTCCTGTTTTGTTAAGACCCTTCTTAAGAGCGGAAACCTGCTCTCTCAAATGAAAACCACAATGAATAATTTCACTGTGTGTTGAGCAAGCCTGAAATCCCAAGAGGAGGTTGGTGAATGAGAGGAGAAACCATCAGAGATCAACCCCGGCTGAGCAGGGCTCTTCCTCAGTTCCTCCACCACTCCCTGGAGGACCAGTCACAGACAGCTGGGCGAGTGGAAAGTGCTGGGTGACCTGGCAGGAAAACTGTGCACAGCTTGGGTGGCTCCCTCCAGGACAGCGTGGCTCAGATTGTTCATCCTTTCCCCAGATGGAATTTCCCTTTTAAGAAAAAGATCTTGCTGGGTGTGGTGGTGCAGGCCTGTAATCCCAGTATTTAAAGAGGCTGAGGGAGGATCACCAGGAGTTCAAGGCCAGTGTGGGCTATGTAGTAAGATCCTGTCTCAAAGAACAAAACAAACCCCTACACTTTGCTGCAGTAATAAATGAACCCTGGAATCTTGGTTTAACATACTGTGAAGTTTCTGTATTCTTTTTGTCACGTGACCAGCACTGGTTAGTGGTGGAAATGCAGAATTCCATTCAAGAGCCCAGGTTGGTAGTGTCTGGTGTTTGCTCTGTATTGCTAGAGCCCTAGGTCCCCACCACTTTGGCAGCAGAGGAAGAGGACAAAACGAAAATTCATACCTATTCTGTGGTTCTGCCTGGAAGTGATAGTGCTGTCTCAGCGGTAGGACAAAGGATGGGGGTCTGGGATAGAAGGGGAAGCACTAAATGCCTCTCCCATGGTAGCCTTCTACTGCCAGGTGCTTGCTCCAACATGTTCCAGCAGCAGCAGAGAGTTCTAGATGGATCATTTGTGTCTCATCATCTAAGGTTCTTAGCTGTTTCCCGGACTTTATAACAGGCAAGACTCAGGTCCAAAATAGCCCACCACCCTTAATGATAGATGCTACATAAATACATAAAGATCTTGCCCCTAGAGTTGTTTCCTTTTCTCCTCCTCCTCTCTTTTAATTTTGCTTTTTACTGAATTAGCTCATCCACAAGAACTAGCCACTCAGCATGGCTTCACAATATGTGGTTGGGGGACTGATGTAACTGGACCTGGAAACATGGATTGGTGAGGTACTAGAACCAAAGCTTTTTAACAAGTTTTAAGCTGTCCACATTTAATTTCACAAAAATGACAACATAAATCTAAAGAATTGTTCTCTGAAGGATTGTTGACCAAAATTGTTCAAAATATATTATGATTCAAGCCTTCACTTGCAACTGACTCATGTTTGACTCTTGGCCAGTGTTTTTATGCCCAGGGAGGATGCCTGATTCATCATGATTATCAATTAACTATACATTGAGTCCACACATGAATGATGGAGTTCTCAGGAATGAACTTGCGTGCCTTTGCTGGGAGGCGAGGAACTCACTCTAAGTAATAGCTTATCCAGGGCTGAAATTTCTCTGCCTTCCCGTCTTGCTCCTTGCTTTGGGAAAATTTTTGTCATTCATCAAAGGCAAGAGAGAGCAAAGCAGATACAGTACAGCAGACTTTGAAGCAGACTTACTTCACAGGGTGGTTCTCAGTCATTTTGTTTTATTTGGCGTGCTTCAGGGCTCTTTTGGGACACATGAGGTTCTCCAACCATGAGGCCCCTGCAGACCTGATTTCCCCTTGCAATGACACATTATACTCCCTGCAAATGTGGCAGTTGTAAATTCCTGCCTGGGGAGCAGCAATTGCTTTGAATTACACATTATTTGAATAAAGCAGTGTGGGTTTAACAAGGCCTTATTGTTCTGCAGTCCCTTATTGAAATCTGCTATAGTAATTTCTGGTGACATTATATTCCCCTGCCTAGCATTTGATTATGCAAAGGAATACTTTTTCCATACTTTAATTGGTCCTTTTTAGTTGTTTATAATAGAACAACCCCTCTTACCATTTTATCAACACTGAACAGGAAGAAATACTATCAGGTTTTTTCAGTTCACTTTTTTCTCTCTCATTTCATCTCTGTTATGATTCCACATCTTAGAATTTTCTCAGGTTTGAAATGGCCCAAATTGTACTTTATGACTGCTACACACATAGAGACATGCATAAACTATATCCACACAATTTAGGACTTTCTCCTTTATAATGTTTACAGTATATATGATATTTATTAAACCGACCTCAAGAGCATGAAATTAAATCAGTAATACTCCCTGGTTCAGGACACACTGTCATCATTGGTCTGAAAATGCCATTTTAAATGATTTTTATGACAATTTAAGGTAAATGATCTACATTTACTCTTCGATTTAAAAAAATTTTTTTTCCAAGTGTGGTGTCATATGCCAAGTAGTCCCTAGCTACTCAGGAGGCTGAGGCAGGAGGATCACTTGAGGCTAGCAGTTGGAGGAGGCCCAGACAACATAGCAAGACCTCATCTCTCAAAAGTAAATAAAAGAATGTTAAAAACGTTTCCTTCTCATTTACTTTTTAATCATCTGCAAATAGAACTTAATTAAGACTAAATCTACCAATATTTACTTTCAAATTTAAGCGTATTTTTAACAGAACCAGTGGCTGGGGATTTAGCTTAGTGGTTAGAGTGCTTGCCTAGCAAACCCAAGGCCTTGAGTTCTATTTTTTGGGGGGGAGGGGTTTCAAGTATTCAGTGTTGCTTCTAAATTAAAAGAAGAAAAAAGAAATCCCAGTTTGAGCTCATAGCACCAAAAAAAAAAAAGAACCAAAGCAGAATCTGTTTATAATAATAAAGTCTAAAGGTAGGACCAATAAGAATGTTGCAACCACGTTGTGTTACAAGTTTTAATTAATTATATTTTGATTTGCCAGAATAGACCCTTATAAATGCTTCTGATTTTTTTTTTTTTCTTTTCTTTTTTTGAGTGGTAGGGATAGAACTCTGGGCCTTGCACTTGCTAGGCAAGTGCTCTACCACTGAGCTAAATACCCAACCCCCAAAGCTTCTGATTTGGAGAATGTGAAACCAATACATTAGACTACCATGGAGTCTTCTAGCTGGTTTTAGGCCAGTTAAATTTAATAAAGATCATGAAGATAGAAAGCCAACTTGAAGCCAACATAACTACCGAGAACATTCTGTGTTCCATTAATAGGTAATAAGATTAAATCTATGCACCACTGAATAAAAAATATAAATTCTACTGATTTATTTATATAAAACTTTAGGCCTACATTGCTGTCACTTCTCCAAAAATAACAGTTTAATGGTGCAGTATTTTTGAAAAGGGCTTTGATGAAATCCACAAAGGAATAACCTTAACCCATTTGTTCCTACACTATCTTCTCCAAGCTTGTTTGTAAATCGAAACTTTTGTCCCAGGACAGAACTGGAAGATATTTCAGATAGAGTTATACTATTAGACTACAATAAGTTGTTTTTTAAATCTTTAGATAACCATTGATCACTAAGAAAAGCCAAATCTGTAATCTGCATTAAAAGGATTTTACTCTACAATAAAGATGTAAACCAGCTTCCCTCATTTTTCAAACTTAAACGTCTTTGAAGCATCTCCTATTAGAAAAAAAAGTTTTAAATAAAAAGAAGTGGTCATTGCTGCTCTTACTGATTCTGTTACATGGACAGAGAGCTAATTCTTTTTTTTTTTTTTTTTAAAGCAATTCTTTCAGGGAATTTGTTTCAAAATTGAAGTATAGAAGCTGGGCGTGGTGACACAGGCCTGTAATTCTAGCACCCTGGGAGGCTAGGTAGGAGGATCACCATGAGTTCAAAGCCAGCCTGGAATATATAGTGTGAGACCCTGTCCCCCAAAAAACAGTTAATTTTTTTTTTTTAAATTCAAGTGTAGGGCTGGGGATTTAGCTCAGTGGTTAGAGAGCTTGCCTAGCAAACAGAAGGCCCTGAGTTAGATCAGCGTCAACCAAAAAAAAAAGGTCAAAGTGTAAAGAAAAAAAGTGGGGGAGGTGCTTGGACTCAAACTCGGGGCTTTGTGCTTGCTAGGCAAGTGCTCTGCCACTGAGCTAAATCCCCAACCCCTGGCCTGTGGATTTTGTGGAATTTCCCCAAATAGTTTACCAAATATGAAATACTATGAACTCAAACTGGGATTTTTTTTTTTCTTCTTTTAATTTAGAAGCAACACTGAATACTTGAACCCAGCTATAAATTATGTAATCAGAAGCCTGAAAGTTTGTATTTCAAATTTCCTGTCATCTCTTCCCCTACTTGTTTGTAGGCATGCACTATTCATATGAAAAAGAAAAGTCAGTATCTGGACTGGATGGCGGTTTTTTAAAAATTCAGAGATTTTCCTCCTGCTCATAAGACTGATTTACTCTAACTTTGCTTCAGAGCATAGTTTAAAGTATCTACTGCTCCCTTATAAATTGCTACTTGATTTTGGCTTTACTTTGTTTGCTTTCACTGAACTTTATGTTACCAGTGAGTTCAGTGCCATAAAAGTCAGAGTTTGAGCCCCAGCAACTACCCCCCAAAAAATCCACAGGCCCAGTAATTTTATTTACTCTTAACACGTAGACTTTTCCATTTCATTTTGCTTTAGCAGTTGCTATAAAACTAAGGAGACAGAATAAACCTAGGAGTTCTCTTTTCCAAGAACAAAGTACATGTGCATCCTAAACAAAAAAGAAAAGTCTTTCTCTTCCAAGTACAAGCTTGAGGACTGCTCTCCACTTCTCTGCCTGCCTCCAGTCGCCATGTACTGACTGTGCTCACCAACCTGGACACCAGATTATCACACTATTAGGAGCTGTGCTCTGGAGCAGGACAGCTTGCATTCTGAGTCACTGGTGATCAGGACCGAGAAGGCTCAACACCACCACGCTAGTAATTATCCCCCAGGTCACAGCAGAGCTCAGAGAGCCTAAAGTCTCTCTCATCACAGCTTTTGCTCCCTTTCCTTTGTTCCACCTTCTACCCTGTGTGACTCAGTTCATTGGACTCTCCTTATGCCACAGTTTCCCTTATTTGGACAGCAGCGCTGCTCCTGAGCTGGGGTCTAATTTCCCTGTCTTGCTCTTCGCCAGCCACCTGCCTTCCTCTCCATCCTTCTGTGGCCCCCATTGGCTGAGGCTCTGCTGGGAATAAGTCAACTGCTCAAGAGCCGAGACTTCTTCATGACTTTAGTCCTCCCACCATTATTCCTGCTGCTTACTCTGCTCTCTGAAGATGTTGCTAATTGCCTGAACTAGATCCTAGCCTGCTTTATCTACTCAACCCATTGGTTACCTCTCCCAGAGCCAGTCCAGCCTGCCAGGTTAGTCTCCTTGCTCTCCCCACCCAGCTGATCCTGGCTTCTCCCTCGTCCCCTCAGCAGGTGCTGCTGGAATGCTGATGATGATAGTAATGAATAGCAATTAAGAGCCTAGTTCATCCAGAACTGTCTTGGGTGCTTGATGTACTTCAATCCATTTAATTATGAAAACAGTATGTGGGAAAACAGGCTGGGAAAGGTTAAGTGACTTGTTCAAGGTCACCCAAAGAGTAAATAGCACAGCTATAATTTGAATGTAGATCTCCCCGATGCCAAGAAAATACCCTTAGCCACTAGATTAAGGGTTCTCACTATTCACTTGGCTCCTGCACTATTCCCACACAGTGTGTCTGCATTGGGGAGCACCCCTCCGGGCCTGGACAATTTGGGCATGAGCTTTAGATACCATCTATTAGAGGATGAATTACTGTCTCCAATTCTTATGCTGCTCTCACTTCAACCAGCTTCGCCACCCGTGGCAATGGCCGATTAGCAATGACCCAACACTATACCTCACATACTCATCTGGTCAGCTGACGTGTGTGCAAGTTTCCCTGGGATCTAGGAAGCTCCAAACCACAAGCTGGCCCAAGCTTGCTGTTTTACTCTTGAGGACTAAAGATCAGGGAAGGGGCTTTTCCCATGTCACACAGCTAGTTAATGGCAGGGCCAGGACTCAGGTTTCATGGCCACTAGGACACCTTGGGTAGACTGGAAACATGAAAGGCTGTGTTTCACAGCAAGGCTTGTGATGACAAGCTGGGTTGCTTTAACCTTGGCCCTTGGCCTTTGGACTGCAGTCTTTGACATGGAGCAGCTAAAGGTCCCTGACTCAAAAGCCAAGGTTTTGTTTCTTATAAGAAGCAAATTGTTGTAGAGGAATTGATGCTACCACCCATCTTTATCAAGGACCAGGACCTTCTGAGTCCATGTACCAGAAGATGTTCATAGATATATTCACATAATTGTGATCTACTTTACACCACAAGACAAAACCAATTTCATAAGAACAGCAGCTTTACTCAAGCATTTACTGTATGTCAGAGATTGCTCTAAGGAAGCACTTTCTCTGTATTAACTTACTCAGTCCACACATCAACCCTAAGAAGTGAGTGCTTTATTGCTGTCACTTTACAGATAAGGAAAGTGAGCTTTAGAAAGGTTAAGTAGCTTGCCCAAGATTATGCAGCTGGGAAGAGGCAGAACCACGATCTGATGAAGCTGTCTACCTCTAGGGTCCATACCCCTCATTCTTGTACCACACTGGCTTTCCTGGGAAATGGGGAATAGATGTTTTTTAAGATGCTCAAAATGACACTGGGATCTGAACCTTTTTGTCTAGGTAGTGGAGCTGAGTTCTAGTCATCGCAGACATCCGCCACACTCCTAGGTTTATCCACTGAGAGGGGAACATGTAACTTTGATGGCCTGCAGTGAACTTTTCAGAGGTTGTTATCATTTTATTCTAGGAAACTGTTACCCAGCCCCGTGTCGTTTCTGGGCCATTCTCTGAGCACTCTGTAGTCACTTCAGCTCCTGAGTTTAAAACATAGAATGGAGAAGGCACACAGAAACACAGAAAAAGAACCAAATAAGACTAACAATAAAATAAACTTTGATGATTTCCAAATGGCAGGAGGAAATCAACAAAAGGAGGGGAAAAAAATCCAGGATGTTAACAGGTACTTTTATTATTTTGTTTTTAGAAGTGTATTGTCAGACTCTGACTATTTCTGCCAAAAATAACATGCTTCTTCCCTACAACCTACACAATTTTGAATTTGGTAGGATTTTTCAGGGTGAAACCATTAGTTCCCACCAAGTTCATTTTCAGAAAGGAATGTCCCATACATAAACAGACCTTGTGTAGAAGCAACAGTCCTGTGACCTCTGTAGGGGAGGATGTATCTCATGAAGCCTTGGCCTGAGGTTGGCATCCAGTGTGGGACCTCTGTAGTGCACCCGCCCGTGACTGCGGTTCTACCTGAACACTTGTGTCCTGAGATGCTGGGGATGAAAAATGGCCCCAAATTATAAAGACATGGGAAAGGCTTGAGACTGAGACCCAAACAATGCTGGGCTCAAATCCTGGACTTAGCAGTTCTAGTGGTGTGACCTCTGAGCCTCCATTTCCTCATCTGTAAACTGAGCACTAAAGGACCATTTGGCAGTATCATCACCAGGATTAAATGAGGGATTCTAGTACCTTGCTTAGCATTAGTGTCTGAAAAGTTGTAGCTCAGCCCCCTCTAGACTAGGTAGACAGAAATGACTGGCAGCCAAGGACAGACAAGGGAAGAAGCAAGATGGAGCAGGGCTGGGAGAGAGAGCTAAAGTTCAAAAGCCATTAGTCTAGGTCCTTAATGGGCTGAAGAGGACTGATGGCAAAAGACTGAGAAGAAAATATCAGGAGTAAAGCAAATCTCATTATATAGATAAGAAACATATTCTTTGGATTGAGGAGTGGGGGAAGCTAGAGAGGAAGTGACAAGGCAGAGAAGCAGTGGGGATGGGGAGGGGGCTAGGTCTGAGTCCCAGCCCACATCCGAGTAAACCCCAGACTCTGCCTGTGCCAAGGGACAATGCTGGTTGTTCCTGGCAGAGGTTGGCGTGAACTCACACTTGACAACAGTCAAGCCTTCCTGTACTGTTCGAGAAGCAGAAGAGAACGTTGGGTCTAAGTCCTCCCTATTCCCTCCTTGCAACATCCTAGCTCTTCTTTAGCCGGTGGGGGGGTGGGGGGGGTGGGCCTCAGTGGTGTGCTGGGGAGAGAAAGAATAAACCCTGTGATTGATCTTGGGTGGGACCAAACACAACCAGCACAAGGTAGAAACGGAGTGCCAACTAGTACTCATTCCAACCTCCTCCTGGGTTGCCTTTCTGTATTGCAGAGGCTGGAATGCTTTAAAACTACACTTCCCAGGCTCTCTTGCAGTTCTGGTGGTGTAGCTCACCCAATCGTATGCGTTTCAGAAGGCAGACAAAAAGCAGACACCATCATCCATCTTTTCTGAGTCAGCCTGGGCCACATGATGTAGTGAGTTCAAGGCCAGACTGAACTAGAAAGCAAGACACTGTCTCAAAAATAAGTGAATAAGTAAGAGCTCCCATTCTTTTGTCACGAGGACTGAGAAAGCCCTTTTTCCTTTCATCTTTTACCAGACTGACTCTTGTTTCTGAATATGCATGTCTCTACATGTTTCAAAGTAGTTTATAGTTTGCAATAAGCATGATTATTTATTTATTTCAGAATGTGAGCCCTGTTGACTGCTAGGCATCACCCTGTATGCGTGAGGGTTCTTGAGAAATGCAATGTTACCACACTTGTAATCCCAGCACTCTGGAAGTTTGAGGCAAGAGGATCACAAATTCAAGCCCAGTCTGGACAACTTAGTGACAGAAAGACCCTGTCTCAAAAAATTTTTAAAAAAGGGCTGAGGATGTAGCTTAGTGCAAAGGCCCTGGGTTCAAACCGCAGCACCACAAAAAGAAGGAAAAAAGGGAGCGAGGGAGGAAGGGAGGTAAAAGAAAGGAAGGAAGGAGGAGGGAAGGAAACTGTGATGTTATTTGTTACGGAACATTCTAGGGGAAGGAGCTGGAGGTAGGGATGTCTGCTCTGCCCTGCTGTGCTGGGTGAGCCTTTACACAAAGACAGTCCCCAGCAGTGACCTGGCTGACTCTCCTTGCAAGCAGCATTTTCCACACCAAGCCTCAGATGTGGCAGGTAGAACTTGATCTAGTACTGTATTAAGCTGGCGAACCTGCATTTCTCCAAGCCGCACCAGTCACAGGCCTAACTGAGAAGCGTGGGTGTGAGTCTTCCAAACCTCTCTTTTATTTGAAGACACCATGAAGGTTTCTCATACTACCCCCCACCGGTTGTACAGACCACCCTGAGACCTCAGCTCCTACCCAGGTAGTTCCTGGTAAGTGTGGCTGTCTTCTGGTCTTTGGCTGAGGTCAGAGCTTCCCTTTGGTTCTGTTCCAAGAGATACTCTGAGCCAGGCATGGTGATGCACTCCTATAATCTCAGCACTCAAGAGACTGAGGCAGGAGGATCACCTCAAGTTCAAGGCCAGCCTTAGGAACATAGTGACTAGTTTTTACATAGCAAGACCCTGCCTCAACAAACACAACGAAACAAAAGGACATTCCTGAAAAGGGCAAAATATGGCCTGTATTAGGGTTCTCCAGAGACACAGAACAAGCAGGAAGCATAACAAGGCTTGTTTGGGGAGATCATTTTAAGCTATTTTAGAGGCTTGACAAGTTCAGAATCTGATAGGGAGAGACCAGGAGGCTGGAGTCTCAGGAAAGAATGATAGTTTAAGTCCAAAAGCAGTCTGCTGGTCAACCCGGAGGAGCCAACATCACAGATTAAACTCCCCAGATAGAAGTCCCTGCTGCGGGGTGGGGCAGGAGTACCTGCCTTTGTTCTCTTCAGACTTTCGACCAGCTGGATGAGGCCAGAATAGTGTTTGACCAAATGTCTGGGCAGTGTGGCCAAGTTGACACGGGACCCTTGTGATGAAGAACGGCAGAACTCTATCGTGTGCTGGTGCTCTGGCCTAATTCTGCCTCTGGAGTGGTCACAGGCCCCCTCCGGGTGCCCTTTCCCTGACACGAAGGCTCTGGTACGGCTTCCTTCGAGGTCATGGATGGAAGGGACGAGGTGGGAGAAGAGCACGAGGCTGGTGCTTCACTAGAGGAGCGCAGGCTCAGAATCCACTCTTCTTGCAAAGGCCCAGCTGGTGTCTATCACTCTGCCACACCAGAGAACCCTTCTCCTCAGAGTTGTCCATAGTGGCTTTCCACCCCCAGACTGCAGCAGACATGTTCCAGCCTTCGCCAGTGCCTCAGCACGGGAGCCCCAGTTGAGCCAACCACTGTCTTCAGTCCCATGGCCCTAGCACATGCTCAAACCTGGAGTCCACATGTGTGTCTGAACTGGGCTATAGCGACATCAGTCATGTTTACTGTTGACTGGAAACAAGGGTGAGCTGTAACCAAGGCCTCACTGTGGTTTTGACTTCACAGTTGCTCACTAACTAAAACAAGCCTATAAAAACGACCAAAATAGAAGCTGTGTGCGTAGTAAGAGAAGATAGGGTGGGAGGTGGCCAAACTCCCCTTTGGTAGCAAAGGTGGTTTGTCTCCTTCCCTTGAACAAAGCCAGCCATGTCTTCCTCAATGCTGCCTGAACATAGCTTTCTTTTTTATAACAGCTTTATTGAGATACAATTCACATTCTATTTAATCCATCCATTTATATTGTACTGTTTAGCTGGGTGTGGTGACACATACCTTGTAATCCCAGCACCGAGACGGCTGAGGCAGGAAGACCATGAGTTTGAGGCTAGCCTGGGCTACACAGCAAGTTCAAGACCAGTCTAGATGACACAGTGAGACCCCCAACTCAAAAGCAAAGCAAAACAAACAAAAACACACACACACGAACACAACGAAATAAAATAAAATATACAATTCTGTGACTGGAGTACAGTCACAGAGTTGTACAATCATCACCACAATTTCAGGACATTTTCATCATCCCAAAAGAAACCCTACAATCAGGAGCCGTGGTCCCCACTCCCCTCCCAGCACCCCAGTCCAAGGCAGCACTGATGTGTTTGTGGTCTCTCTGGACTTGTCCACTCCAGACATTTTACATAAATGCAACTGCACAATACGTGGTTCTGACTTTTTTTTATAGCGGTGAAATATGTTTAGATCTTGTCACAACAGGAAGATAACCTGATCAAGTGTCCACTCCAGCGGGTATTTGTTCCCACTGTTCATCTCCATGGAGGAGGCAGAAATGTACCACGCAGTAACAAATACAGAAGCCCTGGATGTCCAGCAGCACCAGGCAGATGGAAATTGTGGGTGCCAAGTAAACTCTACATACAATCAAAGGGGCTAAGAGGAGCTGGGAGGCCAAAGAGTTTGCAGTCACCTGAAAAGCCTGGGCCATGTGTGATGGTGCACCCCTGGAATCTCAGCCCTCAAGAGGCTGAGACAGGAGAGTCATCTTGAGTTCAAGATTAGTCCGAGCTACACAGTGGGAGCCTATCTCAAGAACCCCTCCAACTAAAACAGAAAAAAGAGCCCGTTGGAACAGTCTGGTCCGGCAGCCCAGGTGGCACAGGTCCTGCAGGTGTGAAACAGACATTTCCTTTTTTGTGCCCTTCCTGAGTGAGTAAGAGAAGGGCTCAGTGTGTGAACTCAAACATGCATGTTGGGGGACTCACAGTACCTGAGGCTGACCAGGGCCAAGAATCCAAATCTTGCTTTTTTACAATGTACATTTGGTAGATGATAAGAAAGCAAGTGTTTTGTTTCAAACTGGCTTTCTCTCTGGGCCCTAGGATATGTTTCGCTTTCTCAGGGTTTGAGAATCATAAAATATGTTTAAAAAGAAATGTAACACAGGAGTTTCAGGATCCTTTGGCAAGGACACGGGGTCGACTGAGGATCGCTGTTTGTAACGAGGCTGATACAGACCTTGGTGTGGAGGTTATAGAGGCTGGCTCACTGCCAGGAAAAGGTGCAGCCCAGATAAGCAAACTTGTACTTGAAGGGAAGGAGTGACTGAACTTACGTAAGAGCAGGGACGAAGTAAGCAAGGAGGGTGGAGAATGTCCCGGACAGGGGCTTGTTCCGGTGGGTCTTGGAAGTGACAGTCACTCTTCGTGACATTTTCCGGGATGACTAAGCCTTGGGCGGGAGGCCCAGTGACAGGACCGGGGCTGCTCCCTTCTGGTTTCTAGAGACTCTTACAAAACTCAGGTTCCTTCTGAGTTCTCCAGGAAGACACCAGATTGAATTCTCAGACAGCCCTACACTTGTGTGGAGAGGAATGTTGAAAACGAATGCCTTGATTTCTCTAGTCAATTAAATGGGTAGATGAATGTGCACCCTAATAAGCTGGGCATGGTGGCTCATGCCTGTAATCCCAGAACTCAGGAGGCTGAGGCAGGAAGATCCTTGGGAGTTCAAGGCCAGCCTGAACTACATAGTGAGACCCTATCTCAAAAAATCAAGAAAAAGGGGCTGGGGATTTAGCTCAGCGGTTAGAGTGCTTGCCTTGCAAGCCCAAGGCCCTGAGTTCAATCCCCAGCACCAAAAAAAAAAAAAAAAAAAAAAAAAAAAAAAAAAAAAAAAAAAAAAAAAAAAAAAAAAAAAAAAAAAAAAAAAAAAAAAAATTAAAATAAAGGCAAAAAGGCATCCTTGGAACACTGTAGTGACTGTATATACTGCCTCTGACTATTTTAGAATCTCCACTTCCACCCTCTTGCCCACCTGAGTTTTCAGCCTGGAAGCAGGCAGAATGTGCTTTCCTTCCTTGCTGTCCTGATTACCTTGACTCAGAGGGCACTTGGTCATTGCTGGCTGCTGGGTGAAGTGGAGAAGCCACACACATGGAGGCAGAGCAAAGATGGGGAAGAAGCAACATTTCGTCAGATTTCAGAATCAGCTTGAGACTTATCAATACCTGCTCGTAGCACCTTGAAACATATTCCAAGACCCAAAAGTGTTTTCAAAAGAAGCCTATGTAATGTGTTGCATATTTTAGCAAACTAAAGCAAAGTCACAGTTTTATAAGGAATTTATATTCTATTTTTCTTTTTTGGTTTTGAAATAAGGCCTTGCTTTGAAGTTCAAGCTGTCCTTGTACTCAGTGTGTATGTAGCCCAGGCTGTCTCAGCCTTCCAAGTGCTGCGATTACAGGTATGTGCCACCATGCCCAGTTTGGGAATTTATATTCTAATAAACCATCTACATCATTCCTTGAAATAGTCTAGAAAATTTTCTTTTTCTTGGGTGAGAGCAGTGCTGTTAAATGTGGTTGAATATTGTATTTGTTAGCTTTCTATCTCAATAACGAAATGCCTTTGGAAAATTCACTTATAAAAAGAAAAGGTTAAAAAAAACCAGAGGGCTGGGGATTAGCTCAGCGGTTAGAGTGCTTGCATAGCAAGCGCAAGGCCCTGAGTTTGATCCCCAGCACCAAAAAAAAAAAAAAAAAAAAGAGCAAAAGAAAAGAAAAGAAAAACCCAAAACAGGTGAGGTGGTACAAGCCTGTAATCCCCACACTCTGGGAGGCAGAGGCAGCAGGATTACAAATTCTGAGCCCAGCCTGGGCAATTTAGTGACTTAGTGAGACCTTGTCTCAAAATATAAGTGAATGAATGAACAGCTGGCCAGCAACACAGATGAGTGCACAGGTTGTGGGTCTGTCTGTGTGGCCGCCGTCCTGGAGGCTGGAGTTCCTAATCCAGGGGGCTCACAAATCTGGGGCTCTGGTGATACAGCACAGCATGGTGGGTGCACGTGGCAAAGCAAAGCTGAACAGGCAGAGCAAGAAGAGCCAGGTTCCCTCTGAGTGCACCCTGAGGGCCTCCGGAGCAACCACAGCACTGTGCTGCCGGGGGACCTGGAGGACTCTCACTCAAGCCACAGCAAATACAGGGACTGAAAAGGAAATACAAGGTTCCTGTGCTGAAGAAGAGACTTCTCACATGGGAAGAAAAATAACAAATACATAAAAATTTTGAAAAAATTCACACTGCTTCCTGAAGTCCTCTAGCTGGGGGAAATAATACAGGCGTCAAGTTGGCTGAACTCAGATGACTACAAAAGAGCAACTGTGTCCAGGTGCAGGGGATAACTAGGAGGAGAATTCGAGTCTTCCAGGAGAAAGAGTGGGGCACTGGGACTGAAAGCAAGGAGGCTTTCAGTTAAGAAAGCAGAAGAAAGGCGAGGAGAATCCAAAATTCAGCTTACAATCAGGGGATTGGAGGGTTTAGGAGATTATTCCATACTGAAGTTGCCCCTCTCCCTCACTCCTAATGTACTGGCTGTTTCTCAGTCAATAATCTCATCTCGAGCTCAGCCTGGGAAATCTGGCGAATTAGTGAAACCCTGTTTTAAAATAAAAAAGTGAAGAAGGACTAGGGATATAGCTCAGTGGGAAGGCTCCGAGTTCAGTCTCCGGTATAGACAGACAGACAGAGGTATCAGGGAACTTTTTAAAAAGTTCGATGCCAGGGCTGGAGTATAGCTCGGTGGCACAGCACTAGTCTAACACGTGAGGGGCCCTACCTTTGAGCCCCTGCATTGTAAACAAAACAACAAAAAGTTACAAGCCAGGGCCAGCTCAGGCCTCCTGAATCTGGGGCATATTTTCAGGTATTGATTTTTGTTTTGTTTTCTTTAGTTTTGTGGTGCTGGAAATTGAACCCCAGGCCTCCACACCGAGATACATCTCAGCTCTTTTTATTTTTACTTTTTGTTTTGAGACAAGGTCTTCCTAAGTCACTAAAGTGCCCACACTGAGTTTGAACTTTCAATCCTCCTGCCTCAGCTTCCCAGAGTATTGGGATCACAGGCGTGTACCACTACGCCCAAGCTTCAGGTATTCATAGTTTTTAAAAGCACAACAGATGCTTCCAGTGCAGTTGGGACTGTGGACAAGGCCTGCACGATATGCTGAAGTGGATAGAGCATTGCTACAAACTGACTTGGTACCTGAGTTCATAGACCGAAGGACTAAAGGACTAATCCCCGTGTGTCTGTTTGTGGAGATGGAGCCTTTGTGTGGTAATTAGGTTTGGGTGAGGTCATGAGGGTGGGATTAGTGTCCTATAAGAAGTGGGGAACCAAAGCTCTCTCTGTTCACCAAGACAGAACACTGCAAAAGGGTTGTCTATAAGCCAAGAAGGCCCTCTGCAGAACCAAACTGGTGGACTTCCCAGCCTGCAGAACTGTGAGAAATGAATGCCTATTGTGGAACTCACCTCACCTGTGGACAACTCACACAGCCAACCATGAACAGATACACGAGGTTGAGCCCCTCTATTACGTGGTCATGCTGCAGCCACTACAATACAGGGTTTTCCATGTTTAAATTTAAGGTCATCTTTTTCACTCAAGTCCAATTGCACATCACGCAAGCCTCTGGGAGGCTCACATGCTAAGTGTCCACGTCACTGTTGGCTGGGAGTGAATTCTGCAAAGACCGAGCCACAAGAATTCCAAGTTCAAGGCTAGCCTGAGCATTTTAGAAACACTCTGTCTCAAAATACAAAGAGCTGGGGATGTAGCTCAGAGGTAGAGTACTTGCCTAACATGTGCAAGGCCCTGGGTTGAACCCCCAGTACCATACACATTCACACAGTTGCTCATGGGTTGATAATTTTGTTTTTTGAGACAGGGTCTTGCTCTGTAGTCCAAGGTGACCTTGAACTCACTATGTAGCCCAGTCTGGCCTCGAACTCATGGCAATTCTCCTGCGTCAGCCTCCCAAGTGCTGGAATTACAGGCGTGTGCCATCATGCCCAGCTTCCTTGAGACCATTTAAAAATTCTTTTTAAAATTTTATTTTAATGGTACATTTTAGATACACACAGTGATAACATTCATCATAGGGAATTTGTACCAGTACATGATATATCTTGCTGCTTTTTTCCCATTCCCCTCACCTCCCTTCACCCCTCCTCCCTCCTTATTTACAAGAGCTTTGTTTCCATTTTTTCCTTCCATTTCTTTTTTCTCTTGTCCCTCTGTTTCTTCCCCCTTCCTTTGTTCCCCTTCCCATCTGAACAGTTTCTTCCCTTTCCCAATATAATACCTTTTAGTTTTTATTTACACTTTCAGTTTCTTACACTAGAGAAACAATGCGGCATTTAAGCATATGTGTCCGATTTATTTCATTTAAGAGTATGGTCCCTTGACACCATATTTTAAATGAAATAAATCGGACACACAAGTTTAAATATCACATAGTTACTCTGGCGTGAGAAACCCAGAGTAAATAAGGAACATAATAGAGGATAGATACTGGAAAGTAGGAAGAACATGTTCAAATGGGAAGGGGAACAAGGGAGGAGGGAGGGGGAAGGGAAAAGAAAAAAAGAATGGAAGGAAAAAATGGAAACAGTTTTATAAATGGGGAGGGGAAGAGGTTTGAAGAGAGGAGAGGGGAATGGGAAAAAAAGAATAATTAAGATACACTATGTACAGGTACAAATTTCCTATGATGAATGTGATCATTATGCATGACAATTATGTACTAATTTTAAAAAATAAATTTGAGAAAAGGGAGGCTGGGGCTAAAGCTCAGTGTGAAGGCCCTGGGTTCAGTTCTTAGTACAAAAAGAAAAAAAAAAAAAAAGAGAGAGAGAATGCCATTTGAAAAGTACTCCTAAGATCCTATCAGACAAGAAAATTGAGCAGTCCTCATTTGGCCTTTCCACAGAAGAAGGATAAATATTTGCTCCCACCTAGCACAGGCTAAATTGGAGCACATGGGAGTGTTTGCAAACTGCTAAAGCCACACGCAGAGAAGGCCATAGGGTGGTGGCTCTGGCTTTGACACTGCAGGACTCTGACTCTGGACTTCCCGTTCCTGTGTCAGTGCAGTGTGGGCTTGGACTGGCCTTTGCAGATCTTTCCTGTTCTTGGTTCTGACTGTGAATCAGTGGTGACCAGCCACTGACTGTTTCCTCCTGACTTCCTCTGCGTCATCAAGGTCTTTTGGATGCTGATGCTGACTTCCCCCTTGATTGGGCTAGACCAGTCCCTGGGGAACACCAGCTGCTTGAAACTCCTGTTGAATGGGCTCTGCCTGGCCAGTTGAGGTCTGCTCGCTGGTTGCCTGCGGTTGCCATGGCAACACAACCCCCCATGTCCGTTTCTGAGTTGATGACCTCTGATGTACCCTGGTCTGTGGCAGGGGCCCACCTGGCCCAGCAGCTCTACGTGTCCTTGCTTCCTCGAAACAGTCAGACAAGGGGAAAGAAACCCACAAGTCAATCCCGGGAGTTGTGGGGACTGAAGTGGATCCTCTCTCATCTCCACCAGGTCAGTGCTGGACAAAAGGAATCTCAAGAGATTCAGCTTCAACACTAAGACACTGAGTCAACAGTGAGCTCACCATTTTTATTTGCTGACTTCATTGGAAAAGCCTGTCCTTTGAAAATGATCAGTGTCATGAAACTTAGTTTTATCACCAGGTTGTGGGGTTGCCAAAGACCTTGGAGCAGGCCTTTGGTAAGTTTCAGCTGATTCTGAAACTCAGTGGTTTCACACCGGAATACAGCAAAACAGACAAGAACAGGAAGTGGAAAAAAACATTTTGACCTAATGGAAACTACCTTTCGTTCACCTGCATTCCTCCAAAACAGCAGTCAAATTAGCTCAGATACCCACGGACGGAGCACCCCCAGATGGCATGTCTCCCACAGGGACTTTGTGGGTGAGGAAGGGTTCTAAAGGCACTTTTGGGGACCTTGCCCTGTTGTCTCCTTGCTCGGGTAACAAAATAGCTCCATCTCTTTGCACAGCTGAAAAGGGAAACTGCTTTGGGGTGGAGAAGTAAGTCAGAGCCAGGGAAAAGATCTTAACCAGTACAAGAAAATATTGGCATGCAATCACCAGGATAGCTGGTCAATGGGGAGGAATGGAGAGGTGTGTGCTGGCTTTGGCCATGTGCTCAAGAGAGACAAGGTGATGACTTGAGGTCGTGAACGTGCAAAAGGGTGAGTACCTCAGAGTGCACCCAGGATAAGAACAGTGTCCTTCTGACCTGTGCCCTCCCAGGACCTGACCCCAGCCCCAGCAGGCACTTCCTCACTTAGGTGGGGGAGGGTGGACACGGCCTTTGGTGGCATCGTTCCCAGAATGTAAGTTGTGGCTGTTGGCAACTATATCAAAGGCCTCTATTTGTTTAGAAATCTTTACACCTCTGATCACCAGTCCCTGAGCCGAAGGGCCTTTCAAGGCTCAGGGAAACTCCAGAACAATAGACCTGGCCTTCTGCCTATCTGTTTGCTACACTGTGTTCCAGACCAGTCATCAGCCTGGGGCCTTCTTCAGGCAGATCGGATCTCAGCTGAGGGCCCAGCCTGTATGGGCCGAGATTAGTGCCCTTAGCTCTGTGGTACCAAGTGGAGTAAAGGGGAGAGACTCTATCAGGCACAGAATTTCAGGGGTACCAAAAGACTCAGCAACCATGGTACATAACATACTAAAGCAATCAAGACTGCATGAAACAGGGTTTGGGAATTTAGCTCAAGTGGTAGAGCACTTGCCTAGGAAGCACCAGGCCCTGAGCTCAATCCCCAGCACCAACCCCCGCCTCCCCCCAAAAAAGACTGTGAGAAACTATTACCCATCTCACCTGGGGAGTTTTTGGTGCCCCCCTGGGCTCTGCACTGGGGTAAGTGCCTTGCCTTGTGGGCCTCACCCTCCTCTTGCTCTGCTGTGAAAAGGTGATATCGCAAATGCTCAGAAATATGGGACACGGGAAGGCCTATGATGCCTCTCCAAGAGGCTAGCATCCTATGGAAGGAAAGTGTGGTCCAGATAACATAGACCCT
>PVJO010013022.1:35209-53502 GCA_004026905.1 Hystrix cristata | reverse complement strand
CAGGTCATGGATTAAAGATATATTCCCCAAAGGCCATGTTTCTTTGCTTCTTTCCCTCTTTCTTCAAACTGTGTCCAGTGTGGCCCAGGACAGAGTTTCTTTCTTTGCTTTTGCTTTTCTTTTTTCCTTTCTTTTCTCGTCTTTCTTTCTTTCTTTCTTTCTTTCTTTCTTTCTTTCTTTCTTTCTTTCTTTCTTTCTTCCTTCCTTCCTTCCTTCCTTCCTTCCTTCCTTCCTTCCTTCCTTCCTTTCTTTCTTTCTTTCTTTCTTTCTTTCTTTCTTTCTTTCTTTCTTTCTTTCTTTCTTTCTTCCTTCCTTTCTTTCTCTCTTTCTCTCTTTTCTTTCTTTCTTTCTTTCTTTCTTTCTTTCTTTCTTTCTTTCTTTCGTTCGTTCGTTCGTTCGTTCGTTCCTTCCTTCCTTCCTTCCTTCCTTCCTTCCTTCCTTCCTTCCTTCTTTCTTTCTTTCTTTCATTTTTGCCAGCTAATGGGCTTTTAGACTATTAGATTATGAAGACTCTAACCTCAACTGTGGATTAATGCATTGATGGAGTCATATTTTAATGACATGAGATGTTGAAATCTTAGGAGGTGGGGCCTAATTGAAATGTGGGGCCATGGGGGTGTGATCTTGGAGACAATACCTTGTCCCTGGCCCCTTTCTTTCTGGACTTCTCTGTTTCCTGTTTCCTGCCTGCCCATGAAGTGAGCAACCCCTTTGGCCACACACTCCTGCCACCATGATGTTCTGCTTCATCTGCAGGCCCATACCAACATAACCATGGGCTGAAACCTCTGAACTACGAGCCAAAATAAAGCCTTTCTCCTTGAAGATGTTATCTCAGGTGTTTTGTCACAGTGATGGAAAGCTAATTAACATGAGAGGAGAGCAGAAAAGGACCCTGTCACAGGGACAGAGGGGCTGGCAAATGTCCCTCTCTGTTGTGAGCCTCCTTGCGTGGTCCTGCCACTTTATACATTTTAAGGAAGGAGGGACCATGATCAAAACTTTTTGGAGTCTCCCACCTCCTCAGCACCCTGCAGACAGCAAAATGGCTCTGTCAGCCAGAGCAGAATGCCCCAGGTAGAGGCTGGAGGCATTTTCTGAGTGTCCATAGGGTACCGGGTACTATGCTGGGGACCCCACTGAAGGGGCCTCCGTTTATTTCTCACAATATTGCTTGAAGTACGTGATGTGGTATTATTTTAGCAGCTAAGGAAACTGAGGCTAAAAAAGATGAGGTACTTTCTCTACTATAGGTGGTAGGAAGCAGAGCTGGGATTTTTACAAGGGCTACAAAGCCTTTGCTCCTACTGGTGATGTTGTGGTATCCCAGGCCACGGTGGGCAGGCACCTGGGGGGTGCTCCCAGGACATCCAAGTGCTACCTACCCTGACAGACCTACTGTTTTAGTCAGCTTGTGCCACTGTGAATGAAATGCTTGAGAATGTCAGCTTAGAGTAGGAAAGGTTTATTTTGGCTCACAGTTTCACAGGGTCTAGTCCATGGTCGGTTGGCTTCATTGCTTTTGGCTTATAGTGAGATGAAAACATGGTGACTAGCCATGGCAGAGAAAAGTTGCTTACCTTATGTCAGCCAGGAGGCAGCAAGAGGGGGGGAGAGAGCCAGAGAGGAAGGGGCTGGAGACAAAATGTGCCTTTCAAAATCATGCCCTAAGCGACCTGCTTCATACAGTTAGACCCCCACCTCCACCTCAGAGTAGGCCCATTCTTCTAATGAACTCATCAGTGGACTAATCCATAAGCAACAGGTCCTCTCCAGAGGATTTGTTTGCTGGAGCAGCCCAATCATTTGCAGCCTTCATGTGGAGATAAGGATTATGTTTCAGCCCCCGCCAAGTGTGACCCTTAATTTGCTAGCCTCCAATCCTCAGGCTATTCTGGGGCCAGAGAAGACATCTGTGTGCTAAAACCCCAGTGGCTGAGCAGGGTCTCCCCTTTCATCAGGGACGCTGCTCTAGAGGACACACTTCCCTGTTGCCTTTGATTTTGCTCTTTGCCTGTGGTGAGGCCCTCCTGTCCCTTCTGGACCTCAGACCCACTTCTACTGCCCAAGGGCTCAACGTCCCCACCAGGCCTCCTTGTGGTCCACTTCTTGGCCCAGACCCTGAGGACAATGGGTCAGCCAGGCACCGCCTGGCTTCTCCTTTGGCTCCTCGCTCTGTTGGGGAGCCACAAGTCCTGGCCTTACACAGCAGCACCTCAGGTGCTCAGGGAAGCCAACACAGCCGAACGCAGTGTGCACATGCACACGCACACGCACACACACACACACGCATGCACCCTCAGGTATCCAAGCACACACACGTGCATACAGATAATACAGCACCCACATATATACAAACACGTGCACACACACGGGTGCATACACATGCAGGCACATCGTGCACCCCCCCCCACAAACCAATTTTCTTTTTCCCTTGGGGCGCACAGCACCATTCTGTGTGCTTTAACTGCCTCAGGAGTACTGAACTCCAGCCCCTCTCCCCTTCCCTTGCCGTGTCCGTGGGAGCCTGGCAGTGGGCTGTCCCCGGGGAGCACTGCACCTTGGACAGCTGCCTTCATCACCCACCCAGAAAGAGTGCCTGGGTGCTGAGCAGGGGCGCAGGGTGGAGCGGAGCTGAGGACAGGTCCCCAGGCGGACAGGGTGAGGCGGAGGGCGAGGGCTGTGCAGCTCTAGGACCACACGCAGGCTGCGTGGCCACCCAGCCAGAGCTGTCCTGCAAAGGTCGCCCGCAAAGGTGAAGGGACGGCCCGCGCCCACTCTTCTGGGGACTCCTCTGCAGTGGGTGGCCGGCTCCAGGGTGGCTGGGCTGACTCCAGGCCCCGCAGGTCCCTCCTCCCTGCTGCTGTGCTGGTCTTTTTACCCAGCTGCTGCTGGAGCTCCTGTTTCTGATCTACACAGCCTCTCCTTCAGCCTTCACGGAGAGCTATTGCCACTCTCGTGCAGGAGGGGAGTGCAGACAGGTCAGGCCCAGAGCCTGGAGTGAGGATGTGGCTGCCTGACCCTGTGTCCTCCCTGAATGTGGGGAAGCACAGCCTGCCGGTGCAGCTGGAGGCTGCAGACCTCTGTGCTCTGCACCCCACCTTCCCCATCCCCCCAGGGCTCGCTTGAGTTTTGAGCAGCCCCTCCTTCCACCCCGGCCTGAGCAAGGACCCTTCTCTCCTGCTGTGAAACCGAAGGGCAGGAGCCACCAAGTCTGGCTGGGCCCAGTCCCTGCCCTGCTCTGGTCCTGGAGAGCACACAGGGCTGTAGGCAGAACAGAGCATCCGGGTCCAGCCCTCCTCGCTGCGTAGTTGCAGCCTGTCTCGCAGCACTGCTGCTTGGAGGAGAGGCCTCTGGGAGGTAATCGGATCACGGGCTGGAGTCCTCCCGAGTGGGTCTGGCGCCCTTCTGAAGAGGCTTCAGCGAGCTCCCTCACCCTTTCCATAGCAGCAGGCTCTCTGTGAGCAAGGAAGTGGCCTTGCCAGACGCCGATATGCCACAAATGTGATCTTGGACTTACCTGCCCCTAGAGCCATGAAAAATAAATACTTATTGTCTCTGAGCCACTCCATCCATGGTGCTTCTTTATAGCCTGCATGGACCAAGACACAGGGCCTGGCCTGGCCCCTCTCCCCTCCAGCCCGCTCTGGCCCTGAACTACCATTCTTATCTACTCAGATGCCTTCTCCAGACCACTGGTTATGTGATGCTGGCAGACACCCAGAGTGCTGCCTCTCTGGACAGCTCTTCACCCCCTTTCTTCTCAGCTGGGGTCCTTCCGTGCTGGGCCTGTGCCATCTAGCCCCCCGCTGAGTGACTTGTGTCATCCACCCGTCAGAGCCCCGGCAGGATGGGAGGGCAGCCCATCTCTGCTCAGTCATGTCTGGATCTTGCCAGAAGCTGACAGGCTGGGGCTTGAGGTCATATGAGTGCTGGCTGCTCCTGGGCGGGGTGCAGGTTGTAGCTGGGGTGCAGCCGGGTCCCTGTTGTGTTCCTCTCCACAGAGCAAGCTTGCACTTCCTCCCAGCATGGCTCTTGGGTTCCAAGAAAGCCTGGAAGAAGTGAGACTGTTACTTGGAAGTCACACGGTGTCATTTCTTTGTGATCACAGACCTTCCTGGGTCCTGGGTCCAGGGCAAAGAGACATAGACCCCAACTTCTCCACGGAGGAGTGCCAAGTCACACAGGAGAAGAGGACGTGGGGTGGAGCGATTGTGGAGCCACTAAAAATGAACTCTCCCAGGACCCGTGGGCGAGAGAATGAATTCATTTGGCTATTTTTATTTATTTATTTATTTATTTTGTTGGAGAAAAGGTCTCACTATTTAGCTCCGGCTGCCCTTGAATTCACCATGTAGTCCAGGCTGACTTCAAACTTGTGGTGATTCTCCTGAGTGCTGGGATTACAAGTGTGTACCACCACGCCGGGCCTTCATCGGGCCGTATTGTCCAAGCTCCTAGGGCAGCAGATCCCCGCTAGGGACATGAGGTGAAAACCTCGGGCACGATCCTAGCAAGCCTGAAACCTGCGGTCCCTGGAGAGGCTGAGAAAACACAGCACAGAACGAGCTCCTGTGTGAGCAGTATCCTCCAGGGGTCACAGGGAAGACCTGGCCAGAGACCTCAGCTCCACCGCACCCGGTCTGTCTGCTCAGCAGGTATTACACTGAGGACCCCCAGAGGATGGGGGTTGGGAGGCCATTGTGCAGATTACGGGGCACCTCCCAGTGTGCCCTGAGCAGACATTGAAGACTCTGTCCTCTTTCCCTCCCTTTCTCATTCTCTCTGCTTCCCTCTCTCATTCACTATGCCGCTCCTTGTCTCACACAGTCCTCTCTCTCACTCATCCATTCCTTTGGCACACTCTGTTCCAGCCCCAATACAAGGCACAGAAGTTGCACTGTGACTCTGAGCAGGTCTTGCCCGGATCCACAGCCGTGGAGTCATGAGCAAACCCTCAGACCACTGAGGCTACCAGCCAGACCACCCTGCCTGGCTCTGTGCTGACCTGGTCTGTGTGCGTCCTTCAAGCAGGGAGACCAGGAGTCCTGCTGTGGGGCGCCGGTGGCAGGGCGAAACGGGATCTGAGACTCAGCTCTGTGCGGGTGGATGGGCCCTCAGCTCACCCACACCCTGCTTCAGTCCCTCACGTGATGACAAAGGAAGGCAGTGCATAGTGTTGGCAGGGTTTGGGGACCATTTTTTGTATCATGTGTCCCGTTAGCAGTTTGCTGAAGACTTTGGATCCTTTCTGAAAGTAATAGTTTAGATGCATCAAAAAAATTCCATAGGATTATAAAAGAAGGCAATTACACTGAAATACAATTATCGCAACATTTAAAAGTCATACTTGGCTTCCAGGAGTGTATGAATTTCTCCATACCACATTGTAGGAGTAGCTGTAGACAGATTCCATTCCGATGTCTGCCACCATTCCAAAGTGGTGATGAGGTGACCCAGACGTCCCTTATCTGCAGGGAGAGGTCCATGCCTCTGATTTCCTACAGGCACATGGTTTTTGGCCATGACTGTCATGGAAAGCAGTGCTGAACCGGTGGCCTGCCTGGGCCCAGGCCCATGTGGAAGGCCCCTCAGGTCAGTGGCTGCTTGGGCGGGGAGCACGTTGCCTGAGCTCCTCCTGCCCCAGGCAGGCGCTCCTCAGATTACACTGACATCTGGGGCCTGGGCTTGGGCTATAGACAGAAATTGATTTGCACAAAAACCTTAGAGGCTGCTGCGGCCCGACGATACCATCAGCTGTGATGTGCGCCTGTGCCCTGCATGCCCAGATGGAAGCCTGTACTCTGTCTCTTTCTGCTTTTTGGATTTCATTCTGTGCCTCTGAATTCAGGCCGTCCTTGAACACCAGGCTCCGCTCCTCTCCTTCCTCTCCAGAGCGCCCCTTCCTCTCTCAGTGTCCCTGTCCCCTTGCTCCTGAGTGAGCCAGCAGTGATTTTCCAATTTGTGCCTCCTCTTGTGGCCCAAGGGTGGGAATGATGCGCGCATGCACGCGCACGCGCGCGCACACACACACACACACACACACACACACGAGAGACGGTTTCTTTGTTCCTTTCTAAGAACTGGTTGGCTTACTGCAAAAGTACTAATTAATCCGAGCAGGATTCAATCACCAGTGAAAATGACACAATGAAGATAAATGATGTTGTAGAGGAGAATACCAGAATTGCACTTCTGTGTTGTCCTCTGCCTTGCCTTTTCCACAACAATGTCAGTGAGGAGGAGACCGAGGACCTGGGTCTCAAGGTCATTTACGGCTTGACTCTCACAGGACTACTTCATCACACCCCACCTCCTGGTCATCATGGCCATCCTGTCCTGGTGGGCAGGTTATTTGCTGCACAAGTGCTGGCCAGGGCTGACATCCCGCCCTCTCTCCTGCCTGGTGAGAGCTGATCTCCCGGCTCTGCTGCAGGGCAGGGCCACTGGCCCCCTTGGATCCCTGCACGCTGGGGTCAGCAGGCTGACACGTCTGGAGAGGAAGCAGCTCCTCTTTGTAGCCACCTCCCAAGTGCTCAGCTCTAGCTGCAGGCCCAGCCCCTTTCCTGCAGAGGAGGAGTCGGGGAAAGGCTTCTCTTCTTGTTATGGAGCCCCCCTCCCCACCAAAACCCCACGGAAGCAGTCACATCCCTAGAGTCCCCACCTCTTCACTCTCTCCCCATTGTGAATAGGAACTCATTGAGGGGACCTTCCTGAGGCTGTAAGGGGCAGAATGTTAAGGGGCCATCTCACGGTTTCCAACATTTTAGTCCATGATCACTTGGCCTGTTGTTTTGGACCTGCGGTGAGGCAGAACATTACGTCTGGGAGCAAAACTGCTCACCTCATGATAGCAGGGAAG
Organism: Hystrix cristata; assembly: GCA_004026905.1. Lineage (NCBI taxonomy): Eukaryota > Metazoa > Chordata > Mammalia > Rodentia > Hystricidae > Hystrix > Hystrix cristata. Next base: position 46,640 of record PVJO010013022.1, on the reverse strand, counting down.
CAAAAGCGGGAGAGGAAGGGGTCAGAGTCCTCGTATCCCCTCTCAGGGCCCATTCCAGTGACTTAATCTCCTCCCTCCAGTCCACACCTCCCTGCAGGGCTACAGGCTGGGGACCAAGCCTTCAGCACATGGCTGTTGGGGATGTTTATAACAAAACTATTGCAAGGTGCATCTCCAAGGCCCAACCTGGACTGAGAGGCCTGCACCCACCATCCTCATGGTTGTGCCATTTATCTGGCCAGGACCTGGAGATAGGACCTGGAGATAGAACCACTGAGACCTAAGAGCCCAGGAACTGTGGAGACACATCAGACAGAGGCATTTGATGACAATGACAGCAAAGCCATTTTTGTGTTCTGCTCAAAGAACTTCCTGCCTCAGCAATTTATTTCTCACATGGGTCCAAAGGGGAGGGTGTTATTGGGCACCCACAGTCTATTCCAGGAGGGTGCCCTCTGTGCCCAGCCCTCTGCTGAGGGTGAGGGCAGCATGGCCCTCTAGCCGGAAGCACTGTTCACCTTCCTCCTGTGCCTGAGCAGGCTGGTCCTGCACCCCCGCTATGGGGAGGGAGCTGGGGCTGGGCTGCTGAGGCGGCCGGAAGCCACAGAAGACTAGGACTTCACACCAGTGCTTTTTCACATGGCTGCCCTTGGGGGTCTCATGGCCAGGGTCCGTCCAAACGGGCAGCCCCAATCATTTTTGCAATCCACTGATTGCAGGCGAGTCCCAGCCCCACCTCAGAGCATTCTGGAAGAGGGCAGTGCTCCCAGCTCCTGAGGGAGGAGGGTCTGGGCAGCACTGAGAGGAGTAGGCGGGTGGGATTCTGCCATGACCACCTTTGGAAAATGCCCGTATGTTCCTTATACTGTGCAGAAAATCCAGTCCTGCTCAATCTAACTCCACCCACTTCCTGCCTCTTCTAGTGCAGTGTGGCTAAAAGAGCTGGGGGAAACATGGCGTCCCCTGGCTGGTGTCACTTGAAGTCTGTGCTCAGAATGCTGTCTACACATCATGCCGTGTCTCCTGTCCTCCCAGCGGCTCTCTTCTCTGCTCTCCTCAGCCCCGAGCTGTCTGGGGTCTCATGCCTAACCGCCACTGGCTGGCTTCCCTGAGGAGAGAGAGCTCCGTGGAAATCAGGCAAGGGAGGCAGCAGGCCTCTCTGGAGGAAGACATTGGTGGTGGACAGGTATGCAGTCTTCTTTACCATGGAGCTGCACCCTGAGGTGTCCCGTGGGGCTTTCCTCTCTTGCACTTCCCTGCCTGCCCCCATCCCTGCTCCAGAAAGCCTGGAGTCTGCTGCTAATCACTCTGGCTCATGGATCCCGCCTGTATCGCCTCCCTCTGTCTTTAGGTGTGAAGCTGGTGGGACCTGCACATGTTGCAGCCAATCTCACTTCTTAAACTCGTTCGTCTTGCCAATAAAACCCCTCTCTAACATCTACTGTACTACTCCAGGGCCCCCGGACTGGAGGTCACTACATCTGAGGAGCTTGCAGGAAGTCCTCAGGGCAGAGACGTGATGACACCCCAGGTGTGGACACGCCTACATTGACATGATGTCATTTCTCAAGTGCTTTTTTATTTTCTTTGTGGTATTGGAGATTGAATCTGGGGTATTCACACTGAGCTATAACCTTATCCCCTTTTTTATTTTTTATTTTGAGACAGAGTCTTGCTAAGATGCTCAGGCTGGTCTTGAACTTGCGATCTTCCAGTGTCACTTCCCAGAGCGCTGGGATTGGAGTCATGCACCACCATACCAGCCTCAAGTATTTAAAATGGCAAGCAGTATAAGGCATGGTGGCTCCATTCCTACTCTCTGGTTCTGACAAGTGCTCCTGCGAGAGTGTGTGTGTGTGTGTGTGTGTGTGTGTGTGTGTGTGAGATGTCATGGAGAAACAGGGATTCAGGATCAGGGCACCCAGGGCGACTCTTTCCACACAAGGAAGGCTGAGCACTGCATCCTTATCCTAAAGTCCCAGTGAATCCATCTGAAAAATTAGGGGGTGGACTCGGCTTCCACGAGCTCTGACATTCTGAACATATGGTTGGTTGTGACTGTTGTGTGGGCGTTGGAAAATCTGTGTGTTGGGAAAATGGGCTGCAAAACCAAGAAAGCAAACGCAGTTCTGAGTGGCGGGTGTAAGGCTGAGCGGGGCGCATACCCTTCTGCTCCCAGGCGTCTGAGCAGCCCCTTTTCTCTGGGAGCCTGCTCACCTTCTGCTTTTCCAGCAAACGCATTTGCAACGTCAGTGCTGCTTGCCTGGGATCTGCGTGCTTCATTACACACAGTGATTTACCGTGATGGGGTTCTTTGCTCTTGGTTCCTGTGACACGTCCCTGATTGTGTGCTGTCCTGCTGGTGCACTGACAAGTGAGAAGGGAGCCCCTCCCCCAGTGTCACCACCCATCAAGACCCTCCCCCTGCCCTGAATTGAATGTGCTGTGACCGAGACACTGGTGATATAATGCCAACCAAAACGTTCACCTTTAGAGCCTTGATTTAGTAATGCCTGTACGGCTGTGACGAATGTCTCATGTGTAATTTTGGTTAGCAGAATATATGCCCCCTTAAATCAATATATTTTTTAACCTCATACAGTTTAATAGAGGCCAGTGTGAATTTGCTCGAGACCTAAAACATCATAACTCAGCCTGTGTTTTACAGTTGAACTCTGGAAATGAACTCATGTCACATTGGCGTCGTGGATTTCCAAGTATCATCTGTGTTAAGCATTAGAAGTTAAATAGTCTGCTCCTTTGTGGGTGGGGAGATTAGCCTGTAACACCACTTAGGTCTCACTGGATGTGACACTTAGCTGGACTGTCAACCTGATTGACTTGTGAGTGGCCCGGGAGATTGGGTGCGTCTGGGTGGGTCATGGAGGCATGACCTTGGTGTCTATGTCTGGGCCCTGGTCCTTTGCTCTCTGGTGCTATTCCCTTGCTGTGCTTCCTGGTTGCCATGAGGTGAGCAGCTTTGCTCCAACATGCCCTCTGCCATGATGCTCCTGCCCTGGAGCCAGCCAGCCATGGACTGAAATCTCTGAAACCATGAGCCAAATAAACCTCTTCTCATCTCAGTTGTGGGTGTTGGATATTGTATCCCAGTGATGGGAAAACTGACTGATACACTGGGTGTGATTAGTCCTCAAATGTATGAAGGAGGACACAGTCACAGACAGGCAGGGGCCTGCACCCTGGCTTACCCCAGAGCTCTTCCCTAACTAAGGACTTCATTTTGTGAACTCTTGGATCAATTTTGTTTTACAGCAACTGTGAACTATCTCGGGTCAGACTGAAAGCCTTTCCATGAGTTGTGAGGTCCTCATAGGTTGGGCTGATCCATTTTTCTTTGTTTCCAAACCTTGGCTCCTAGCGAGTCTGGCCAAGTAGGAATGGTGTGCTGACTGCTGGACACTGAAGGAGGATTCATACCCTCTAGATCCTGATGGATGCGAAGTTGAAGTGTCAGTCTAAGACACTTCTTGGGACAGCTCCTTGGCTTGTTTTTCCTTCCTGGCCAATTGGTGAGGGACATTTTTCTGGAGGCTCTGGGTTAAATTCAATGTCTTGGATTGTGACAGTAGCTAGTAAATGGCTGGTGTTTCCTAAATGTTTAATAAATAATACTAGTTATCCTAATGATAGGACTCTGCTTGCTGACAGCTCTGCCCTGTCTCCCACACGGCCCAGGTCCTGCCTAACCCGCATTCCATCCCCTCTGCCTCCTTCCTGCTCCCCTGAGGGGCCACCAGCAGAACTGGTTCCGACTATGGACAAGTTCCCTCTGCATCTCGCCTCCCCATGGTCTCTTTACAATGCCATGAGCTGTGGCAATTCTTTCCTTCCGAGACTCATGCTCTTTCTTCTGTAGCGCTTGTGGATGACCACAGGGACCCAGCACAGCTCATGGATGATGCAGAAGTGAGATGTCTGCTCTCTGTGGAGCTGGCCGAGTGTTCTCTGGCACATGTCAGTAAAGTGCCAGCACCAAGGGCTGGGGACACCAGCTGGGCAACCTTGTCCCCGGGGGCCGCTGGCAAGGCAGGCAGAGCTGACAATCACTCACAGACCTGCCGCTTCATTGGAAGAAGATTGTACGATAGTTTGTGATTAGTAAATGTGTTGTTGATGCTGCCGAAGGGTTGGGACTGTCTCTTATTATTTCCGTCCTAAGTAGAAGTTCTCATCTTGGGGCTGAACCATGGGAGGCTAATATACAGGGATTGCCACATTACCATTTGATGTCTAAATTTTTTGAAACATGAGCAGGTAAAATTCAAATGGAAATAAATTCAAGATTTTAACCTTTGGGTGATTGTTTGGGAAATAAGGTAACTCTTGCAGACTATGTACTCTTTTCCCAAATAAACAATCCATGCCATCATTTAAAAATGTTTATGAGAGAATTATGGGATGGTTCATCTCATGTGTCAAAACTTGATGGGGCCACGGGGTGCCCAGATGTTTGGTCAAATAGTGTTTTAGGTATTTCCTTGAAGATGAACATTTGAATAGGTAGACTGAGCAAAGCAGATGGCTCTCTCTAATGTGGAACCCCAGGCCAGCCTTGTCTAATCAATTGAAGTCTTAAATAGAACGAAAAGCTGACTCTGCCCTGGGTAAGAGCAAATTCTTTTTCCTGATGGCTGTCAAATTGGGACATTAGCTTCTTAGCTATCTGATGGCCTTTAAATGGGGACATATTCATTTCTTTCTGCAGTACTGGGAACTGAACCCAGGGCCTTGCACATGCTAGGCAAATGTCCTCCACTGAGTTGTATCCCCAGCCCTGAATGGGGACATAGACTCTTCTTGTTTTTACAGCAACTTCTGGCCTCCAGTCTCAAAATGGGACACAGACTTCAGAGATTTTGGACTCGCCACCCTCCATAATTTTGCAAGCCAATTCCTTACAATCTCTCTCTCTCTTTCATGCATTTATCTATTACCAATGTGCTTTCTTTTTCTCTGGAGAAATTGTACTATACACTGTGTGATGCTATGTTATCAGCAGGAGGGGACAAAAATCACAGCCTCCCATTGACAGATGTTACTTGCCACTTTAGCCTCAGTGTAAGCACACAGCAGAAGCTATTGTGCTTCTTCTGGCTGCCGGGGGTAAGAAGAGACACTGCCCAAGTAGAAGCGATGCCAGTGAGTGGTGTCCAGAGTGCTGGGAGGGCTACAGTGGACCACTCTTTCCTGTGCAGCTGTTGAGAGGGGTGGAGGGTGGTACAGCGCCTCTTCAAACACACCAAGCACTGACTTGGAAAAGGGTCAGTCACACTTGGCAGATGTGCTTTGTGTCCCTGCAAAGCCCAGAGCCTGGATCTGGTTTCAGGAGGCAGGTGTAGGATCAGGAGCACTAACAGACCTGTAGAGGTGGCCTTTGGTTGTGGGATACTGTGCCCGACAAGCAGAGGTTGGATGGGTCTCACTGGATGTGCTGGGGAGGGAGACTTTGGGTCTGTGGGGTGACTCAAACAAACAGCCCACGAGAGCCTTGCCGCATCAAGAATTGCTATTCACTTCCATAGTCAGTGAAATAATGACCCAAAGATGTCTAACTCCCTAATCCTGGAGCCTCCATGGCGAGCAGCGATAAGGCTGCATGGCTCACCTCAGGACAGAGACATAACCCTGGCTCACCTGGGTGGGATCAGTGGACTCCAGGATCCTCACAAGCAGGAGGAGGCAGAAGGTCAGGGTTGGACTCAGCCTGCTGCTGCTGGCTTTGAGGATGGAGGTGCACATTCACATAGGCTACGAATGTGAATGGTGCCTAGAAGTGAGAAAGGGCAAGAAACGGATTGCTCCCTAGAGGCTCCAGGGAGGGATGAACGTGGCCCTGCTGGTAACTCGACCTGAGCTCAGTGAGGCTCCATTCAGAATTTGTACTTCCAGAACAGTAAGATGATAAACTTGGGTAGTATTTAAGCCAAAGAATTTATGATAAATTTGTTATAGCAGCAATGAGGAACTAAGACAGTTCCATTTCCCATTTAGTTGGAATTTTGGTTTTAGTTGGAAAATAGCAACATCTTCAAAATCTACGCATGAGATAGTCATATCTGGTACTAGGCAGGTAAAAATTGATGATGGTGATTTGAGAAGAAAGGAAAACCACAGCTCCAACAGAAGCAAGGCAGCCTTGAGGCAGTGCGTTTGAGCTAATTCAAAGCACACTGTCTTCAACCTTACAGACAATTTAGTAAATAATAAAATAAAGTCCACATGTTAGGTGTTGAGAATAAGATGACAAGAAAGTCAAGAGTCAGCTTGGTGGCTCCTGGCTGGGCCCCTGTGTGGCTGCATGATTTGGAAGTGCAATGGCGGGGACTCGGGGCAGAATGTTCCTTCACCCTCTGCCTGGGCTTTTGGATGGTCACTTGTTTGCCAGCTCTGTGTGCCCTGGGAGGGGGCCTCATCTTCCTCCTAGAAAAGCAGGAAAGCAGGTGGTGACACAACTCTAACTGCACTGTACGTGTGGCGTGTGGGTTGGTGCCCAAGTCACTGAGCAAGGCCTGCAGAGGCCTAGGCCGCAATGTAGCTGCCCCACAGATCCCGTGGGAGCTCCTTAGGCTCCCAGCCTTCCCACAGGGCATCTGAGAGCCAGAGCATGTGGGGTTTGGCCTGTGGCTTGCCCTCAGCTCTCTGCCACCCTTCATGCCAGTTCTCCATGCACATCTGTGATGAGATGGAGGCAGCTGGTGAAAAGCTTGCGCACGAGTCTGTCAGTTTTTCTGTGTCCAGGGACCCTAGTGCAGGGACGCCAAATGCCACAGCCATGTCTTCCCTGCTCTCCCGAGCAGACTGAGCTGCTCCCCACATCGGCTCAGAGGGCAGGGAGCCTGCACTGCTTGCTGGGGACTATAGATTAATTCTGCTCCCAGAACACGAGATTGGGCATGGAGAAGGGCTTCCCCGAGACCACAGGGGCCCATTGGAGGCAGGACCTAACTTCTCCTGATCAGCGTTCTGTTCTGACTGATGGACAGCCAGACTAGAACCTTTGCACTCTGGGACCATGCCCAGGGCCAAGGAGGTTGCTTTTACCTTCCTGGTGAAAACATGCAGCAATGTTACTGCACAGAGTCCCCTACAAATGTATCATGGGGACAGGGGACTTTTGGGTAGTCTACATTTTGCCTTGTGCCCTGGGTCTGATCAATGATATCTTAATCCATTTTGTGTTACTGTAACAAAATACCAAAGGCTGGATACTTTATAAAGAAAAGAGAACTATTTAGCTCATAATTTCAGACGTTAAAATTCAAGATTGTTTGGTCTCTGACAGGTCTCTCTTGGGTTGGCTGTGCCACAACACGGCAGAAAAATAGGAATAGAACTGGCCACCTGCAGAAGGGGGTGAGCTTGTGAATAGTCTTGCTTTACAACAGTCTGCTTTCCCAAGAATTAACTGGGTCTGTTGAGGTCAGCCTTAATCTTTTACAAAGTCCCTTGCTGGTTGCAAGCCAGGAAGAGAGGGATCACTAGAAATCACTCAGCTTACACCTTGATCTTAAACTTCCAGACCCCAGAACTGTGGGAAAATAAAAATAAGTATCTGGTGTCTAAACCACTCAGTGTGTGGTATTCTGTTACAACAGCCTGAGCAGACCAAGACGTCGACGTACTGGGCTGAAAGGCTGAGCAACGAGACCTCATCTGAATGAGCCTGGACGCCACATGGGCCCAAGGCCCAGCCTGTCTAGAGTGGGCAGCGGTCAGGATCCTGTGCGGTCTTTAAGAATGACAGACCAACAGATTCCCTCCAAGACCTGCCAATCTGGACTCTGGATCAAACCATGAAGAGTCTGGGGAAGCACAGAATCTGGATTAAGGCACAGTGACAGGGCAAGGTCTGGTTTCAGGAGCAACTCTGTGCATAGCCTGAGCCTAACCTTAACCAAGGGAGTGATGCAGTTAGAGCGGGGACAACAGCCAGGTGCCCAGGCTCTGCCACCTGGGTATAGATGAGGTCTGAACTTGGCAGGCTGTGGTGGGGATTGGAGAGAGGGAGACGGTCGAAGGCAAAAATCAGTAAGCTTGGAGTCAGATTTGGGTTACGGTTTCATCTCTACTATTTAATTTTTGAGTGAGTTTACATAAGCTGCTACATTTCAATGTTCTCGATTGTAAAACAAGGACTAAAATGTCTCTTTAATAGGCTTGCCATAAAGATTAAATGAGGAAAGTGTAGTTAAAGGGTGCAGCCTGGCACTGAGGAGCTGTTCAGTGGGTGGTGGCTTGTGTCACTGCTCCATTTGATGCTTTTATTTGGTAGTGTGTGGGCCTTTATCAGCTTCCTTTTTCCATGTTGTAGGAATAGGTCCATGCACCAGAGTGGAGACTATAGATGCAAAGTGGGTATCCTACCACTCTCCGCACTCACCTCCCAGACAGTGTAAATCACTCCTGTTGAGCCCAGGTCTGGATGGAGACGTCTCACTTCAGTATTCTAGAAAGTCATGTTAGTCAGTTGGAGATGTGGAAAAGGACATTGCCAGTACTAGATCTTTCACTAGGTCCCTTGCTGGTTGCTATTCCTGTTTCCAGATCCATCTGGGATACAGGGTGGCTAGAAGTCTGCAAACTACATACCCAGACTGACTTCCCCACCTTCCCATTTAGTCCTGCTGATGGGAGGCCCCAGCAGGTGCCTGAAAGGCAGAGGAAGAGAGACATTGTTTTTTCTTCCTGGATCTGTTGCTGTTCTGGCAGCTCTATCAGCCTTCTGGGCCTCCTCAGGCATATTGCTGTTGGGCTCTCACTCAGGCAGCATCCATGAAAGGGTGAGGAAATGTCACCGATTTGCTAATTTGTGGTAATGATGGTTCCAACAAAAAATAGCGGAGCCTTGAGGCAGAGTGACTGTGGGCTCTTGGACACTCCATTTTCTCTTTTGCTTCTCTAGCTCCAGGGTGATGTGACTTCCCCTGGCTAGCTGTCCAAATAACCACAGCTCTCCTTTCTAAGTTTCCAGCCTTCTACCATTTTTATGAGTTGTTTGGTATATTAAATTTATGCAGTTTGAAATGCCTAGTTTCTGTTCAATGACTGGACACTGATTGGTATAACCAGTATAAGTTAAGGGCTTTAAAGTTAGGATTGTGTGTAAGCCTGGACTCTACCACTTACTAGCTACAATACTTGCTGCTGTAACAACCAGACCCCACGAGGCAAAGATGTAGATATGGCAGTGTTCGTCAGTCTCATACATTTCTGTCTGAGTTCCAGGGCAGCAGATGGCTCTTCTCTGTATGTTCATTCAGGGGCCCAGGCTCCTTCCATTTCATTTCTTCCCTTGGAAGAAATTCCTTGGGCACTATTCCCATCTGCATGGTCCAGTCTGGGTCATAGGTCCTTCTGTGATCAGGCTTGTTGGGCGGCAATGAGAGTGCGAAGGAACAAACCCTATTGTAAAGGTTTTGGTCTACAAGTAAGCCCACTTTTAATGCTCCCTTTGAGCTGACTGCAAGGGAGGCTGGGGTGTGCAGTATGGCTATCCAGCCGTGTACCAGGCTGTAGTTTTATTATTAAAATGGAAAAGGAAAGTGAATTTTGGTGGATCCATGCTGTCTCTGCCAAGTGGGGTTTGTGAGTGCGTGTAACTCATAATACCTTTCTGGTAGGGTTGTGCGAGTGGATGAGAATGTGCAGCAGGTTCTTATCACAGTGGCGGTACCAAGAACCCCTTCAAAAAGGTCAGTGCATGCACCATCATGGTTTCCAGTGGGTCCAGGTGGCTGTCAAGTGATGGGTTCCTGGGGAAGATCCAGATGTGCCTGGACCGGCTGGCTCCCTCTGACAGCCATCTAGTTCAACATCAGTGTGAGCACAGAGGTGACACCCACCTTTGTCGGTGTGCTCATAAGGTTTTGGTTTAGTTTACAGTTTCAGGATGCTTTCAAATTGGAGTTGAGGACAGGGAAATTACATCTTGTGATAGAGCAGATGGTGGGTGAGGAGGGAGACTTTCCCCATCCATCACTGTAGATGGGCCAGATTCTGAAAGGTGTAATCCCTCATTCCTTTCAAATGGCGCTTGTTCCTGTGTGGCCTGGAAATTGGGGGAATCTGGCCTCAGGAGCGAGTTACAGTAAGTTGTCACATCCCAGGATGGCTGAGGGGTGGTTGCCATGGTAGTAGATCTGTGCTTTCTTGGTTTCAAAAGAGGCCAGGGCTGCCCAAGAAGATGAAGGCACCTCCTTCCTGGAAGGCTGGGGCTTTGTTCACAGCCCTGTCTCTCTCCTCCATGTTCTACAGAATACATAGGCCTCATTATGCTGCTTCTGCCTTTCACCTTCTAATTTGGGTAACAAAAGAGAGGCTCGGGATGGATGGGAACCATTTCATTTCTTGGCATCATGGCCAGAGCATGAATTTCTTTCTCAGGCCGTGATTAGTTTGTTCAAGAGTAAGTGAATGAAGTCAAGTCAGATGCTGTTTCTGAAGGTCAAATGGCACTTTTTGATTGGCTTCATTTTCACAATCAACTCCTATCTAGCTGCCTAATGTTTTTTTCCATGTTTCTCTCGCCCTTACCTCCTTTCTCTTCTTTACTCTGCCCCGGGACTCCCCCATCCCTCCTTCCTTCCCTCCCTCCTTCCCTCTCCCTTTTCTTCTCTCCCTTTTCCCTTTTCCTCCTCCTTTCTCACTTCCTCTCCTTCCATTTCTTCCTCCTTTCCTTCCTCTCTTTCTCCTCCTCTCTCTCCTTTCTTCTTTCCTTCTGTAACCACCCAACAAGCACCTCTGGCTGCACTCTACTCTGGAAGAGGTTATGGAGTTACATAAATAAGCATAAACTTTGATCTCAAACTTCTGCCAACCTGGAATGTGATACAGACCTGAAAAGTTACACACAATAAGCAGCTATAAGCGCTATGAGGAAAGTAGGTGTTTCTTTGGCTTTGGAGGGGGCTTGGAGTTGGAAGGGCCAAGTGCAGCCAAGGTGGGTCAGAAGATGCCCGGGAGCAGAGCCTGGGGTGAGTGCCTGGAAGGGAGGGTTTGGAGAGGGGAGCACGGGCGCCCAAAGGGAGGGGAGGGAGCTGTGGGGGGTTCTGGTCAAGGAGGGTGTGTGATGAGGCTGAGTGTGGCAGGCTGTGGGTCCCAGAAGGCCTGATAGCTTAGCATATGACTGGACTTTGGTTCTAGGAAACCACTGAAAGATTTTGATTAGAGTGGAGCTATGTCCAGATGTGGTGGCCACTTGGAAGAGGAACTTGAAAGGCCTAGAATGGAAGTCTAGGGAGGGCCTCAGGTCTATGGAGGAGACGATGTGGACGTCAGGAGTGGTTGGAGGCCAGGAGGAATGAAGCGTGTTCCTTCTCCTTGTATTCCTTCACCTGGAAAGCAGCATTAGACTTCTGTTCAGAACCAGGTTTATGCTGGATTGCTTTGCTCAGAGCTCATATGGCATAAC
>PVJO010013022.1:0-35109 GCA_004026905.1 Hystrix cristata | reverse complement strand
GCTCAACTGGGCCTGGGCTCACCTTTAAGCATCTGGTTCCCTTCCTTTTCTTCCCCAGTGGTACCAATTCTGAGAATTAAAATGTTTCTGGTTCCAGAGAGTCTTAGGAAATGAAGCTAAGAGGTGACTTGCAGGAGTTTGGAGAGATCTGGGTACAGGTACAATGGGGCAGGTGGATCTTCTACCTCATTCTGCTCTGACGTGGTTAGTGTCATGTTGTACTTTACCACAATCCCTGCAGGTGGGTACAATAATCCCCATTTTACAGATGAGAACACTGAAGCGAAGGGAAGCCCAACATCGCCAGTTCTAAGTGATGGTGCCAAAACTCAGTCTGTCTGACCAAAAAGAGCCAGGGTCTGGTCTGCCATGACTGTCCACCCACCTTCCCACCTTTCCTGCAGGCTCCCTCTGGAGTCGTCCGCACCTGCCCTGCAGGTAGACACCTCTCATGCTTTCTCTGGGCTGTCTGGAGTTCCAGTCCCCGCCTCAGATGCCAGCTCTGTGAGGTCCGGCCCAGGGTTGCTGGCCATCTACGGAGCCTGGCAGAATCTGCCCCTGCAACGGGCAGTGAGAAGGGTGACATTGGCTGAAGCTGGAGCTGCCCAGCACAGAACTGGAAAGGAGTGGAGCGGGGGAGTCCAAATGCAGGAAGAGCTTGTTTGCATAACGCTGGGCACCAGCAGGCCACAACTTCCCCGGTAGTCAGCTTAGGGGGAAGCACCAACCCTGAGCCCTCGCGGTCACCTGGCCCGTGTCCTAGGGCTCCTGGCTTGCGGGCCCTGCAGTCTGAGCTCAGCCCACCCTTCAGGCTCCACTCTCTGTTCTCTCCGCAGGGAGCAGCATCGGCCTTGTCTGTCTCCAATGGCGAAGATACTCCCTGAGTTTCAACAAGTTGGCAAAGCGTTTTTAAAAACTGAAGCAGTTTTTTTCTCACTCATAGTCCCCTTTTGACAAATGGGTCTGCAGGAGAGGACTGTTACTGCGTCCAGAAAGACTTGTCACCTGTCTCCACAACTGAATCTGCAGCCCCCTTCCCAGTCCCGCTGGAAGACTCGCTCCTCTGAACTCCTTCAAGAGTCCAACTAAACCTTGGAAACAACCTAAATGCCCGTTAACCGCTGAATGGATAAAGAAGATGTGGTATTTTATACAATGGAGTACTACTCTGTGATAAACAACGATAAGCTTGAGACATTTCTAGGTAAACGAATGCACCTTGAGACCACACTCTTAAGTGGAGTAAATGGAACACACATGTTCAAAGACCGCATTGTTTCTCTGGTGAGAAACTGAAAGTGTAATAAGGACTAAAATGTATTATATTGGGAAAAGGGAAGAAATTGTTCAAATGGGAAGGGGAACAAGGAAGCGGGGGGGGGAGGGACAAGAAAAAAAGAATAGAAGGAGAAAAAATGAAAAACAAAAGAGTACTACTGTAAAAAATTTCTGGTGGACATGGCCTGTTGAAACTAATCTACAGGCCGGGACACACTTGGTGATTTGAAATAGACTATATCATCATTTTCTTTGCTTTTTTTTGGGTGCTGGGGATGGAACTCAGGGCCTTGTGCTTGCTAGGCAAGCACTCTACCACTGAGCTAAACCCCTAGCCCCTCTCATCATTTTCAATGAGAATAACTTACTGAAATATTTACAGGTTCAGATCTCTGTATTTTTCTACTTCTATAGACTCATCTTTGAAGACATTCTGGTCAGAACGTGTTCTGGTTCTACCTTCCTAATGTTCCAAGAGTCTTTTGTTAAAAAATAGCATTTCCAGTTTACTTAGCAAACTCTCTTTAATGATTCCTTGAAGGTTGGACTATTGGTGGCAAACATTTCTTTTCCTTCTCTTCATCTGAGGCGGCACTGATTTTCTATTCATTCTGGAAAGACAGTTTCTCTGGGCGAGGAACTCTTTCTTTTTTCTCCTTTCAGCACTTGAAAAATTTTGTGCTATTTTCTGTGTTGTGCTATTTTCTGTGTTGTCTCTGTTGAGAAATCTACTGTCATTTGAACTATTTTCCTTTTTAATAAATTTAATTACTCTCTTGTTGCTTTTAATTTTTTGTCTTCAGTTTCTAGAAATTTGACTGTGGTGCTTTGGTATAAATTATTTGGCTTTATCTTGTTTGGAATTCATTTAACTCCTTGAATTTTGTCTTTGACCGCATTTGGGATATTTTCAGCCTTTAATTCTTCAAGTAGTCCTTTTTTTTTATCTTACCTTCTTTCTTCTTTTGGGTCGCCAATGACACGAACGTTAGATCACACGTCTCTGAGGCTCTATTTACTTTTATAGTTTTTTCTTTACTCTGTTGCTCTGATTGTACAGTTTCTATTCTTTTATCTTCAAGTTTGCAAATTCTTTTTTTGGTCCCCTGAATTATGTTGTGAAACCCCTTCACTGAATTTTTTATTTTGGGGCATTGTAGTTTTTAGTTCTGTAAATTTTTTGTTATTCTTTATATCTTTTAGCTCTCTGTTGATACTTTTTTCATTTGTTTTGTTTCACACATGTTTCTATTATTCACTGAAACATTTTCATGATGACTGCTTTCAAATCTTTTTCAGATCCAATATCTCTGTTATCTCCATGTTGGTATCTTTTGCTTGCCTCTTTTCATCCAAGTTGAGATGCTAATGGTGTTTAGTCACTTTTCTTGCTGCTGAAACAAAATACCTGGCACCCAAAGTTAAGGGAGAAAAGGTTTATTTTAACTCACAGTTTGTAGAGGTTTTGGTCCACAGTTGGCTGGCTCCAAGGTGGGATGTCATGGGGGAGGGTCATCACAGAGGAGAAACAGTTCGTGGGAGGCAGGCAACAGCAAGGCAAGCAAGGGACCCTAGCAGCTTCTTTCGGCCCCTTTTATATTCTGTCTAGGCTCTCGGGATTAGGGTGGTGACAAACCAATCAGTGGACTGATTTAGTAATCACCCACCTTTAATCCCAGCACCTTTAATCCTGACATTGCACCATGAATCCATCACACACTCTAGATTCAGCCACTTCTGAAAAAACCCCACCTACCACTGCATGAGGCTTTGGGGGAGCATATAAACACAAGCAATAACAAAACATTCTTGCTATGACAATTGATTTCCAGTTGAAACCTCATAATGATATATATTGTGAGACACTGGGTGTTATTCAAACCTTTTGTTTTGCTGGTCCCTTTAGACATCGCTCCCACAGGAGAGAGAGGAGGGCATCACCTACTACTACCCAGAGAATATGAGTCCCGGTTTTGCCCCTCTGTTGCTTCATTGGACACCCAGAGGAGAAGGGGCTCCCTGTTGCTAATGAGCAGGGTAGTACTTTGGCTCTTCATCAGGCCTTTTCCAGGTCACCCTGGCCAGAAGAGGTAGGGTGGCCTTGTCCCTGCTCCTTGGTGAAGCGTGGGGGTGGGTCTACTTACTACTCTGCAGGGGCGAAAGTCACGACTCTTCACTGATCCACATCTGATAACGCCCCAGGAGAGGCGGGATGCCTCATTTCTATCAGCAGAAGATGGAAATCAAGGGTCTCATGTGGTCTTCACTGGCACGGTGATGGAATGTCCTTATGGCTCACAGATTGGAAGACCAAGCTTTGGACTTGGCGCTCTCTGACATCACCCTGAGAGATGTGGGCATCTTGTTACAGCATGATTGGACGTCCAGGCTCTCCACCGAACCTTGGTAGTGCCAGGGGGGCCACAGTTATTTCTGTAGTGTTTGAGTAGAATGCATAGTTATTGTCTGCAGGCCTTCTGTGTTGTTGGACAGTCCCCTTTTCTTGTCCTTTGGCCAGAATGTATTAAGGCTTTAACATTTTTATGCTTTTTTGTGTTTATAGCTGCCCGCTTTTGCTACTACAAGTCTAGGACACAGGAGGCAAAAAGAAAACCAGAGAAATGTACCCCTATGTCTTTCTCTGGGTTCTCTAGCTTGTCTTCTTTCTTCTCTACACTTTTAAACTTTTCTGATGTCTGTTTTATATAGTCTCTCCAGGGATTACTGATATACTCAGTGGGAGGAATGGAGAGAAGCTTATCTGGTCCGTCTCGCCAGGAGCCAAAGTCCTTTTGGAAGCTGTTCGGTTTGTGTGGTGTGCAGACTAGAAATGGCTTTTACATTTCTAAAGCATCCTAAGAAATGCAAAACAAAACATAAAAACCAACCATCACAACAACACAGACACCAAAATGAAATGTGACTATATGTGCCTCAGAAAACCTTAAACTATTTACTATCTGCTTCTTTACTGAAAAAGTTTGTCAGATCCCTGGTTTAGATATAAGTTAACTTTTAGAGCAATAGAAAAAATGTAAATTTTATGACATTTCACGTATGACATTTCCATCACCTCTCATTTCATTCTGCAGATTTAGATACCTGTACGTATTTCTTCTGCCCAAAAAACTTACTTTTACGTTACTTTTATGGCAAGTGTGCTGACAATGAACTTTGTTTTGTTTGATAAAAATGTGTTTATTTCTCCTTCATTTCTGAAATATATTTTATTGAGTATAGAATTCTAGGGTGACATTGTTTTCTTTTAGTTCTTTAAATGTGTCACTTTATTGTCTTCTGACTTGTACAGTTTTTGAGGAAAACTCTCTTGTGATTACTTTTTAAAATTTTATTTATTTCTTAATTTAAAAAAATTTATTAGTACCTTTTTGCAGTATACAATGAACACATTCATCATGGGCGATTTGTACATGTACATAATAATACATCTCAATTCTTTTCTTAAATCCCTTTCCTCCAACCTTTCTCCCCCTCCCCATTTACAAAATATTTCCATTTTTTTCTTCAATTCATTTTCCCCTTTAAACCTGTTTCCCCTTCCTTCCCTTCATCCTCCCCCCATCTCTTGTTCCCCTTCCCATTTGAACAAGTTTTTCCTACTTTCTAATATCTATCCCCTATTTTGCTTATTATTTATACTTTCTCACACAAGAGAAACAATGCAATATTTAAACTTGTGTGCTTGATTTATTTCACTTAGGATTATGGTCTTGAACTCCACCCTTTTACCTAAGAATGCCTCAAGTTTATCTTTCTTAATGGCAGAGTAGTATTTCATTGTGTATCAGCACTGTATTTTCTTTATCCATTCATCTGTTAATGAGCATTTGGGCTGTTCCCAAGGTTTAGCTTTTACAAATTGTGGTGTTATATCAATGGGTTTGCATGTATTGCTGTGGTATGTTGACTTTAACTCTTTCGGGAAGATACCTAGAAGGGGAATAGCTGTATCAAATGGAACATCTAATTTTAGTATTTTGAGGAATCTCCATATGGACTACCACAGTGGGTTTATTAGTGCTTACTAGAGAAACTGATTCAATACAAAATATACAAATAGAAATATATAAGAATTTACAAGGCTGGCTTACAATGGCCACCCACAGAGTCGAGTATAGAAGGGTGCAAAAGGTCTGTCTGTGAGCTACAGATTCCAAGGACCCAGTTGAAGAGTTGGAGCTCAGTGTAGTGTCCCGTGTGAGTCCATATCAGGACGCTGAAGGGTGTGTGCTAGAAGGTTGCCCGAGGGTGGCTCTTCTGTCTTCAGTAAATTCCCTCAGTCACGCTCTGAACTATGCTGATCTGATTTAGCTGGGCGTTTGCTACTCAAATTGACACAATCAGTTTACTGTCACAGTGGATGCACCAATTTACACTCCTACCAAGAACGGAGAAGGGTTCCTTTTTCCCCTGGAGCCTTGCCAGCATTTGTTTTTGGTTGATTTCTTGATGATAGTCATTCTTTCTGGAGTGAGATGGAATCTCTGTATTGTTTTAATTTCCATCTCTCAAATGACCAGTGATGTGGAACATTTTTTCATGTGTCTATCAGCCATTTATACTTCATCTGAGAAGTGTCTATTAATTTTAGATGTCAATTTTTGGATTGGGTCTTTAAATTGGGGGGGTCTAATTTTATTGAGTTCTTTATATTTTCTAGATATTAGGCTTCTGCTTGAAAAGTAGCTGGCAAAACTTCTTTTCCCATTCTGTTGGTTGTCTCTTCACTCTGTTGATGGTTTCCTTTGCTATACAGAAGCTTTCAAATTTGATGTTATCCCATTTGTTAATTCTTTGTAGTGGTTCCTGTATCCAGATTTGCTCATAAAGTCTTTGTCTACACCTATGTCTTCAAGAGTTCTACCTGTTCTTTGTGTTTCTATTTTAATACTTAGATCTTTGATCCATTTTGATTTTAGTCTAGTGCATGGTGAGAACTATGGGTCTAGGTTTAATCTTTGGCATGTGGAAGGACGGTTTTCCCAGGACCATCTGTTTTAGAGACCATCTTTCCTCCAGCGAAAGTGTTTGGCCCCTTGGTCAAAGATAAAGTGGCTGAGTGTGCCTAGAGTTGCTTTTGCATCTTCTATTCTTTTCCACCGAATCTCAAGTCTATTCTCTTTGACAGTACCACGCTGTTTCTATCACTGTGGATTTGTAATATAACTTGAAGTCTGGGATTGTGATACCCTCTGCCTTGGCCCTGTTGCCCAGAATTGCTTTTTCCATTTAGGTCTCTTCTGGTTCCATATGAATTTAAGGGTTGTTTTCTCTAGATCTGTGAGGTATGCTATTGGTAGTTTAATTGGGATTGCATTAAATCTGTATAGCAGTTTTGGAAGTATGGCCATTTTCACTATATTTGCTCCACTTATCCAAGAACAAGGGATATATTTCCATTTTATGATATACTCTTCAATCTCCTTTTTCAGAGTACTATAATTTTCAGTGTAGAGATCTTTTCCTTCTGTGGTTAAGTTAATTTGTAAGTATTTCATTTTTCTTGATGCTATTGTGAAAGGTGTTTCTCTAACTTTTTTCTCAGTTAGTTTGTTATTGATGCATAGGAATGCTATTGATTTTTGAATATTGACTGGGTATCCTGGTGTGCTACTGAATTTATTAATTCTAGGAGACTTTTGGTGGAGGTTCTGGGGTCTTCTATGTAGAGTATCATGTCATCAGTAAATAACGATGATTTAATTTTTTACTTTCTTATTCATATTCCTTTTATTTCTTTTTCTTGTCTAATTGCCCTAGCTAATGTTCCAAGAACTATATTGAACAGAAGTAGTGATAGTTGGCATCTTTGTCCCATTCCTGATTTTAGAGTGAAAACTTTTTTTTGTCCATTTAGTATGATGTTGGCTGTTGGTTTGTTATAGATGACTTTTATCACATTATGACCATCTATTCCAATTTTCTTTAGGGTTTTTATCATGAAAAGGTGTTGGACTTTGTCAAATGTTTTTGCTGCATCTACTGAGACGATCACTTGGTTTTCATCCTTGCTTCTGCTAATGTGATGTTTGACATTTATTGATTTGCATATGTTGAACTATCCCTGTATCCCTGGAATGAGTTCTGTTTGATCATGCTGTATAATCTCTTCGATGATTTGCTGCATTCTGCTTGCCATTATCTTGTTGAGGATTTTGGCATCTATGTTCATTAAAGAGACTGGCCTATAGTTCTCTTTTTGGTTGAGTCCTTTTCTGGTTTTGGTATTAGGGTAATGCTTGCTTCCAGGAATGACTTTGGGAGTACTACTTCCCTTTCAACTCATTTCAAGGCATTTGAGGAGTGTTGGCATTAGTTCTTTTCTAAAGTTCTTGTGGAATTTGCTAGTGAATTTGTCAGGGCATGTGGTTTTCTTGGTAGTTTTCCTTTTTTATTACTTCTTCCATTTAATCGACCAATATTGGATTATTCAGATTTTCTTTTTTTAGTTTTTTGAGACAGGGTCTCACTATGTAGCCCAGACTGGCTTGAACTCATGGCAATACTCCTGCCTCAGCCTCTTGGGTGCTGGGATTACAGCTGTGTACCATCACTCCCAGCCTCAGATTTAGGTTTGGTTTAGGTATGGTAATTCATTGTATCCAGGAATCTGTCAATTTCTTCCAAATTTTCTATTTTATTAGAGTACAGATTCTCACAGAAGTTACTTATGATCTTCTGGATTTCTGCAGAATCCATTATGATTTTTTGCCCTTTTCATTTCTAATTGCATGGATTTGGGTCTTTACTTATTTTGATAAAGCTGGCTAAGAGTTTATCTGTTTTATTTGATATTTCAAAGGACCAACTCTTCAATTCATTGGCCCTTTGTAGTTATTTTTTAGTCTTGATTACATTAATATCTGCTCTGATATTTATGATTTCCTTCCTTTTGCTGCCTTTGGGTTTGGACAGTTCTTCTTTTTCTAGGACCTTGAGGTGCAACATTATGTTATTGATTTGAGCTTGCCGTGTTGTTTTGATGTGTGAATTTGCTGCTCTAAACTTCCCTCTTAGGACAGCTTTCATTGCATCCCACAGATTCTGGTATATTGTACTGGTATCATTGTTGGGTGGTAGGAACTGTCTAATGTCTTCCTCAATTTCGCCTGTGGCATAGTAATCATAAAAGAGGGTATTAATTAATTTCCATGTATTTGTGTAGTTTCTATGGTATCTTTTGCTGTTGATTTCTAGTTCCATCGTACTATGATCTGATAGTATTCGTGGGATAATTCCAGTTCCTTTGAGTTTACTTAGGCATGCTCTATGGGCAGGTATGGAGTTTGTTTTGGAGAAAGTTCCATGTGCTGCTGAGAAGAATGTGTATTTCATTGTTGTTGGGTAAAACAATCTGTGGACCTCTATTAAATTCATTTCTTTGAAGATTTGATTCAGATCTGATATTTCTTTGTTGATTTTTTGTCTAGTTGATCTCTCTCTTTGTTATAGTGGGGTACTAAAGTCCCCCACTAGGATTGTTTTGGTGCTTATCATATATATATATATATATATATATATATATATATATATATATATATATATATTTATGATTGTTATCTCTTCCTGTCGAATTGTTCCCAAGTTTAGTATATGTGCTGCCAAAGTGAGCACTTGAACTGTTCCCTTAACCAGTATAGTGACCTTCTTTGTCTCTTCTGACTGGTGTTGGCTTGAAACCCGCTGTGTCTGCAATTAGAGTAGCTACTTCTGCTGTTTCTGGGTTCTTGGTGGATGGAATATTGCTTTGCATCTATTGACTTTCAGTTTACGAATTTCTTTTTGAGTTAAATGTGTTTCTTGCAGCAGCATATAGTTCATTTATGCCTTCTGATTTATTCTGCTAGTCTGTTTCTTTTGATTGGTGAATTGAGACTATTCACATTGATGGTTATAACTGATAGGTATTGACTTATCCTTGTCATTGTGTTATTTTCCTGCTATTGGTCCTCTTTCTTTCCCTTCTGTTTAACTGTTCACTTTGCCTGGTGGATTCATTCTATTGGACTTTTTGGCATTGTTTTCTGCATTGTATCTTTCTAGGATATCCTTCAGAACATTTTAGTGTGCTGGTTTGGTGGTAATGAATTTCTTCAGGGATTCTTTATCATGAAGGTATCTTATTTCTCCATCAATTTTGAAAGATAATTTTATGGGATACATTAATCCGGGTTGGAAGTTGTTTTCTTTTGAGCTTGAAACAGTTCCTTCTTTTCCCCCTTCTCCTTTTAAGGAGAGAAAGGGGAAAGGGAAAAAATGGAAAAATGTAAATAAACCTGCTATGAATAGGGAAGGATGGGGGAGTGGAAGAGAGGGATGGGGAAGACTTGGGGAAACCAAGATACATCATGTACAGGTACAAAATAACCATGATGAATGTGATCATATGTATACAATGTACCAATACATGTTCTTGGTAAAAAAATAAAAAATAGAAAAAGAAACACTTCACTCTAATCTCTTTTTGACTTTAGTGTTTGTGTTGAAAAGTTTGTTGTAATTCTGATGAGTTTTCCTTTATAGGTGATTTGTTTCTTTTCTCTAACAGCTTTTAAAATTATTTTCTTGTACTGAATTTCTGGAATGTTGACTATTATATGTTTTGATATAGTTCTTTTCTTATCATGGTTATTTGGAGTTATATATGCCTCACTTCTCTGTATGTCAAATTCTTTTTCCATGCTTGAAAAGCTTTCTGCTACTGCTTCTGTAAATGAGTTTTTTTTTAAATGCCTTTTGTGCTGTCTTCTGATTTTACATTGATTCCAATTACTCTTAGATTAGCCTTCTTTGCATCAGCTAGCAGCTGCTGGGTCAATTTTTTCATGGTCCTTCACTATTATGGTATCTCTCATTAGTTGATCACCAACACAGCCTTGTCTTCTAGGTCTGATATTCCGTCCCCACACTGGTCAATTCTGCTGCATATACTTTCAGTAGAGATTTTAATCTCCTGGATTTCTCTTTGAGACTGTTTTATGGACTCTAGTTCTTTCCTATGTTGGGCATTCACAGTTTGCGTGTCTTTCTTTAGCTCTCTCTCTTTTTTTTTTCTTTTTTTTTTTTTTTTTTACCAGTAGCTTCCCTGGACTCACTAATCATGTGTTTTATTAGAGTCATCATCTCTTTAATTATCAGTGCAATTATTTCCACTTGGAATTCAACAAGAATCTTATTGATGTGATTTGTTACTTCTGCTGCTATCATCTTGGATATTTCAGCTGTAAAGCTTTTGATTCCTTCCTCCTTAATGCTCCATGGATTTGATATGGAAGAGTCTGGAGTTCTTGGTGGCATTTTGCTTCTGTGTTTTCTCATTTTTTGGTTTGTTTTCTATGTTGAGGCTTGCAAATCACTCAAGGTGGGTAGCTTTACTGCTAATATTGAGACCTTTTTAGGTAATGACTACTTTTCAGAGATGTCCCCTAGGCCTTCAGGTCTGTCCAAGGATTCTGTCACCTTTGTTTATTAGGGAGGGAAGGTTGCAACCTCTTTGGCCTCATACCCAGTTCTTTGATAATGAACTGTAGTATTATTTATGACCCCTGACAATGTAGATATTGACCTATGGAGCAGATCAATTGATAACAAGTATGTCATCATGGCTAAAGTAGCAAAATCAACAACAACAATAGTCTAAAACACAAACTGGATAGTGAGAAACTATAATAACACAGTGTCACTTCTAACCATAGGAACGAGATCTGTAACTTTAGTACACATTCTAAGACAAACCAGACATTTATATACTGTAAATATTTACTCAATAGATCAATTTCACCTCTATTTACAATAGAACTGTGTTCACCTGTGGCAAAATATAGTTAACTATCTACAGATTCATGGCACGGAAGCAGGAAAAAAATTAAATTAATTAATTTTGATGAATTAAGCAATGGAAGATGGAAAGAAAGGGTAAGATTGATATGAAAGGTCCTGTTAAGGAGTAAAAGAAAATTAGTAATATTAGATAACAGTAACAGAAAGAAAACAAATAGGGAAGAGATGAATAATAAGGAATAAAGATTAAACTAGAGGAAAAATAAAAAATACTCAGGAAACAAATTGAAAGAAAGCAAGAAAAGAAGAGAGAGAGAGAGAGAGAAGGACATATTCAAATAAATAAAACAAAGTACTATTTTAATGAGCAATAAGACTCCATACTCCACTAAAAGGGCAAAATAATTAAATTTAAAAGATACCAATTTGAAAGAAAAGAAAAAGAGAAAAATGAACGGGTGAAAGCATTTCCAGAGGTGTTTTCCTTGCAGAGCCTGCAATCTTTAATCCCGGAGTTCACGATTCTCATTGGCTCTCTTTTCAGCCTACGGGTTAGTGTGGGGAGTCCTGCTCACAGAGTCTCCTATTTGTAAACTTCTAGGTGTGGCAATTGTCTAAGCTGGGCCACAGGCACAGCAAAGGTGTGGGATGCTGGTTTCTGAAGATCCTGGTGTGGATTCTTACTGGGTGCAGATCAGTGCTGGGTACCTGATATATATTCTGGTGTCTGTGGGACCAGATCAAAACATCAGGTGGAGACTCGTGTTGCCTCCGAGTGCCCAGTGGAGACCCGAGTGTATCTGGGACAGATGTGGGGAGATTCTGCGGGGTGTAGGGCAGGTGCAGGGCACTGGCTGCTATCTCACAGACATCTGGAGCACCAGGCAAATAAGATGGACCTTGAAGCCTTGTGCCAACCAGGCAGAGGTCTGGCCTTGTATGCTGGGCATGAACTCTGCCCTGGATTGTGGCAAGGTGCAAAACGGGGACTCTGATGTGCCCAGCGTGGGGGAAGTACGACTGGTGCTGGATGGGGTGGGACTGAGTCTCCCCATGGAAATCCAGGTACCCAGGACTGGTGTTGGAGGTCAGATAGAACCTCCAGTGTGTCTAGTGGTGGTGTGTGAGTGCTTGGTGGAGACTCGACAAGCCCAGGGTGCCAGGTGTGGACTCAAACAGGAACAGTGATAGCTCTGTGTACGAGATGAATGTTCTAGTTGGCATGGGAAAAACTTGAGGCACCCGGCATGACTCAGACATACCCAGGGCCCAAGACTGATGACTCCAGATGCAAGCAGCATTCATTGCTTTATCCTCTCACAGCCTGAGACAGCCTTTCGGTCCAAATAGCTGTGAGAGATGATGTGGATTTTCCTCTCTGAGATGAAGGCTGACTCCACTTCGTGGTCCTAATGTTGGTTCTTAGTCTAGGACTTGCTCACCTGAGTCCTTAGTCCCTGACACACATCATTTATGCGACCACAGCTCCTATATCCACCTGGGATCTTCTTGTTACCAGGTGGAAACCACTTTTGACTTTCCTTCATGTGGCAGACTTCCTGGCCCACAGCCATACACCGACAGATCTCTACTCACATGCCTCACACGTGCTGCTCCATGAAGTGAACTCAGTACTCTATGTAGGGAGAGATCAGTGCCGAGAACTCCAGCACCAGGCCTCTCTTGTGACGGTCATAAACTTTCCAGGCTTGCCCTACTCTTTTAGGTGTCAGTATTTCTGCTGACTTCTTGAATAATATCCCCATGTGTTAGATATGATCCTGGTGAACTGTATTTGGATTTTAGCCCCTATGGACTACAGGCGATATTTACCCTTAGTGAGTGGTCTCCGAAGAATTCAGGCTATTTCTCCCACACACAGCAATCATTCTGGGGTCTTGATTCTGCCCCCGCCACCTGCTTTCTTCCTTTGCCTTTTCCTTCCTCTAGCAAAGGTAAGGTGTAGAGGGGCACAGAGGTGTGGCTCTGAGTTCCTTCAGTCACTCTGTGCAAGACCTCAAGGCTTCGATGTCCAGGGAAGCCGGGCCGGCCCTACTTGTTGGTAGTGCATGTGCACACAGGCAGCACTTTTGGTTTACACTCATGCATTTTTATTCACCTTGTGTTGCTGGGGTTTTCCTATCAGTGGAAACCTTTCCAGAGACTTACCTTGTCACTGGTTCCGAAGTGGCGGGAGGGCTCGGTCAAAGGGCACCTGCCTCTCAGACTTTCTCCAGGTTGCCCCTGTGACTCTATGGAGCAGTACAGCTGGCTTTTAGTCCTTGAGTTCATTCATCTCCGGAGTTCCAAATTCTAGTCTCATCACTCTTCTTTCTTATCTACAAATGACACCTTCTTTTGTTATTCCTTCCACAGCACAAACTCCAGCCACAGCTCATACCCTATTTCATCGCCACATATTTTTTTTAAAGTTTTTCATATTTTGTACAAGTTCTTCATGACTTCCAAAAAGTCATAGCGATTCAGAAGCTACGAGACCATGACAAAGCAAACAGGGTGGAGTCTGGGGCTGCTCGCTCGTCTGTATTTAGAGTTATCCTTCCAACGTGGAGACTTGCAGGGCCACAGCTCTCTGATGTCTCTTGGCTTATCTTCGGCTTTCCTTTCATTCCTTATCTCCTGAAGATAATTTTCCTTGAGTGACAAGACAAAAGCAAAATATGAATTGGAGAATTCTTCATTTCAACCACTACTATTACAGCATTAGTCCCAGACTTCAGTTTTGACTTCCTTGACCTTGCTGTGAATGTTATTGCTACAACGCCCACTCTTGTGGTTTAGATATTTGAACTTGTTTAATGCATGCCTGACTTGGAATTCACTTTTTTCCCTTTCTGGCCTCAGGACTATTCTTTTATCTAAGCAAGACAGAACAAAATTGGAAACAGTATAAATTAATGTAATACTTTTCTAAAGAGGGAAGAGAACTAAGATCAGTTTCTAACAAAAAACTGAAAGAATTTTATTTTATTTTACAACCAGGAGAAGAAGTAGAGGTTCTCAGGTAGTTAGAGACAGACAGTGTGAGGCCAGGGAAGCTGAAGAGAAGGACGTCCTTTGGGGTGGCACTCCTTGACCTGACCTTCAGGGCTTGTGGATGAGGTCACTTCTTTTGGTTTCCGTTTGGCTTTTCCCCTTTAAACTGTGCCTGTGTCTAGACTCAGAGTGTCCTTTGTCAGCTCATGTAGGAGGTATATACATGTATGTGGGAGACATGTTACAGCAACTCAAGAATGTTCTATTGAGTACTGGCTATGTACCAGGCTCTTGTGTAGAACCAGGGGTTGAAGAGATGAGTGGCATAGTCCCTCAAGAAACTCGGAGTCCCGAGTAGAAAAGTGGATCAATACTCCCTGGCGATTGTACAGTGTGTCATTGCCACAGAGCAGTGGGAGCAGGAGTGGGCCAGGGGACTGTGTGCATGACAGACAGGTCCAAGATTGGATCATCTTACCAGGTGGAAAGGGAATTGTTACAGTTTATATCTAGATGTTTCCCCAAAGCCTTGCATGCTCACAGGGGATACTCTTGGGAGGTGACTGGATCCCTGGGGTGTGACACTTATCACTGGATTGGCTGGGTGTCATGCTGGGAGGTGAAGCCTGGTCAGAGGAGGCGGGTCACAGGGGCAAGGCCTGGAAGGGTGCATCTCTCTCCTTTCTCCCTTGAGCTCTCTCTGCCTCCCACTGCCATGCTATGAGTTGTTTCTCCTCTGCCGTGCCGCTCTGCCTTGGAGCCAGCCGACTATGGACTGAAACTTCTACAAACTGTGGGCCAAATTGACCCTTCCTCCTTGTAGTTGTGGGTGTCAGGTGTTGTGTCTCAACAATGAGAAAGCATCTAAGACAAGAATGTTCCAACTGGATCTTGGTACGGACTTCAGGATATTCTATACGGAGAGCGGCGGATGTCCCCCCGGAAGCTCCATGACATCTGTGTACCCACCCCTGCCCTAACCCGCACTTTTCAGTTCTTTGGACTTCTTGTCTCCAGACTGAAACTATTCAGCCGGAGATGCGGCAGCCTCACATCTCCACCACAGGCGTGGGGATGGGTGCAGAGGGCTTTCACACACAGCGCACTGCTATGGTACCTGGCAAGTCCCACAGTGCTCACAGACCAACCGCCCCACCTGCAGGTCTCTGGCTTCAAGAAGCACCAGCACATGCCCACAAAGTGGCAAAGTCAGGACTATTCTCTGCCACAGTACTGAACGTGGTAGCAGGATTCAGCGCATCAGCACTAGGGAGATCAGTGGGGGCTACACACGCTGTAAAGCATTTAAAGTAGTTCACACTTACCACCCTCAATAAATCTTGCACATTGTAAGTAGAGAAAAGTAGCACGTTCCAGGCAGATATGCGCATTTACATAAAGAGGAAACCCACCGAAGTGGTACTTTGAGATGTTTCTAGCTGAGCGAATACGTAGTAAATGTGCCAGAGCGTGCATGGCCGTGGTGGACAGCTGCGACAGTAGTAGCCTCTGAAGCGAGAGGAGGGGTACAGGATTGAGGGAGGCATGCAGGACGTATCAGTTGTGTCTGGCTCCTTAAAACGAACAGAGATTCTTGCTGCTTACTCCATACACATGTCTAGCCAGTGACCGTTCTCACTCGTTCTCTTTATAGCCGAGTATCTCCCCAGCAGTCTAGACTTCTCGTCTCCAAGTTCTCAAATCTCACACATTCCTCAGCACACGCTCATCTGGCGTCTGGCTCCATCATGGCACAGAAATAGCTGTCACCAGGGTCCCTGATGATCCCCACATGTGTGAGTACACACACACACGCACACACACACACACGCACCACACACAACTTCAAGCCTAGAGAACACGAGTGAATGTGTCACCTGGTTGCAGCAAATCTGATCAGTGTTCCTCGTTTGTGTCAGATTCCCTTGATGACCCTCCGCCCTTACCTCAGCCTGGCCGCCAAGTGTCCCCGCTCCAGGCTTTCCGTGGAGTGGCCTGCACTTCTCTCACCTCCCCCGGTGACACATCGCCCTGCCTTGGCTATGAGGTCTTCAGTGAGCCCGGCCAGTCCAGGCCCCGCCACCTGCCAGCCTGTGACCCGGACCTGTTTCCTCACCGTGGACTCACCGGGGTTACATGGCCTAACACATGGTGTAGAACTCTGGGAACAGAGCGGGCCCCTCTCCTGGGCTTCCACAGTGGACATCTGTGGCGCCACCTGTGTTGTAGCCTTTCCCCTGATGGGGCTCTGCCTGTGGGCCCACATCGGCTTCCTACACTGCTGGCTTCTCCTCCCAGTTTTCAGATGGCACAGCCAGCTGGTGGGTCCCAAGGGCTGTGAGACACAGCTCCGGCCAGCCCTGCCCAGCTCTGCCTCCCTGCTTTCACCACCCTCCATCGCCTGCAGCTTTATTCTCATGACGCAGAGTCCTCCTGCCCTCTTAAAGACTTCTCCTAAAGTTCTTTTGGCAGCAAAAGGACCCAAAGATTCACAGGGAGGGACGCTTGGGACAGTTTGGAAAAGTTAAAAATATTGAGAGCAGTCAGAGGAGAGAACTGGGGGTGGAATGAAGAGAGCTGCGGGGACACTGGGGGCCGAGGGGGAGTGTCCTGGAAGAAGGGCGTTCGAGCATTCCCAGGGAGGCTGACCCCAGAGAGGAAGCAGGAGAGAGCAGCCAGCTTGCTAAGGGCTTGCTTGTCTCAGGCGGCGAGCAGTCTGATAGCTGAGGCCCCTGGCTGCAGGCTGCTGGGGAGGCAGGCTGTCCCCTCCCTTGTGCTGTTTGTCCTCCGCGTGTGGCATCTGATTTAACCCCAACCCTCTGCCTGTGACCGGGACTGCAGGAGGTCGGTCCTCCTCCAGGCTGTTCCTCTTCCTCTTCCTTCAAGGAAGGGAGACAGGGGAGGGAGAAGGGGCCCGGGACTTTCTCCTGGGTGGAGGATGGTTTGTTGTTGCTGTTTAACTGAGGAAGGTGGCTAGCTATTCTAGGACTTGTGCCGCTTCTGACCCGCTGATACCGCGCTGGCCCTAGAGGCTGGAGCATTCCTCTTATTTGGAGGTACATCAGCACCTCGAAAAAGAAACATTTTTACCAGAAGGAAAGTGTCTGCCCCAGAGGAAGGGAGCTGAGAACAGGGCTGAGGCCTCCCAACTGAAGTTCCCTCAGAGAATCCTCAGAGTTAGAATCTGTAGGCCGCACCCCCCCCCCCAAGATAGGCACCATCATCTCTCACAGGTTGGACTGCAGCAAATGATCTAACGCGTCAGCCGGAGTTCCAGAAGAAAAGGGGAAAGTTCACAGGGCTGAAATAGTTTTCCAAGAAATAATGACTGAAAAGTCCTTAAATCTGCCCCAAGTTATGCACCTACAGATGGAAGAAGTTAAGCAAATCTTTATGGGGAAAAACAATTACTGAATGAAAGTAGATTTCTCCTAAAGAACGTGGGACCCAAAAGGATCAGCACATCGCCTAAGTACCGTAAGCCCCAAATTCTGTATCCAGAGATAGTGCCTGCAAGATACTGCCAGGGGCGGAAAACTAAGGAAATTTGTCACCAGCAAACCTAAAGTGGCTAAAAGGAGCTATATAGCAAAATAAAAATGTATTAGGAAGAATTTAGAACATTAGTAGGAAAGAATAACACAAGGAGTAAAGAGAGGGATAAATGCAAAAGACTTTTCCCTACTTTGCAGTTTAAAAATTGTGTTTGATGTTTAAAGCAAAATCACAATATGGGATCTAAATCCCATAATACATTCAGGACATACTTCAGACAATTCTATTAGAAAGGGGAGAAGTTAAAGGGATTTAAGTGGAGGTAAAGTTTCTACATTTCTCTTGAATTGGTAAGAGTCTAGGAGACTGTGACATCAATGTATGCTTTAATATGGGGAGAAATCACTAAACTATTCAAATATGTACATGCAAAATATTAGATGTATTAACCTGAAATCCTAAAATAAGTACAAATAACTCACAGGGAAACATGATAAAGAAAATAAATGAAGTAAAAAGAAACAGAGACAAAGCTAAAATGGTGCCAAAGGAAATGTACAGTACTAAATATTTCATTATAAAAGAGGAAATGTCGCCAATTAATATTCCAATTTCTCACTTTACGAAAGTAGAAAAACAAGAGACAAATCAAGAATAAAGAAGAGAAAAATAAGAAATTCGTGAAACCCAAACAAGATGAACAAGGAAAAATTCAATGGAATGAAAACTTAGTCCTTTGAAAGTTCGATAACATTGACAGAGATAAAATAAATAAGATACTAAAAGATTAACAAACAAAAAAGAGAGAAGGGAGAAATTATCCATATCATGAAGCAAACAGTAGATATCTTTAAAGATCAAAATAATAAGGGAACACTACAATCAGCTCTAGAAACCTAACTGAAATGACTTGGATCAATTCCTGAAAACACAAGTGCTGGCAACTCCTACAAAATAAGTACTTTGACCAGTTCTATAAATATTTTTAAAGCTATTTTTTGATTTAAAAACATCCTCCCGGAAAATCTCCATTTTTTTTTTTTTTTTTTTTTTTTTGTGTTGCCGGGGATCGAACTCAGGGCCTTGAAAAATCTCCATGTTTGAATGATTCCTTAGGAAAATTTTACCAAACATTTCAAGAAAAATTAACACCAACTCCATACAATTTCATCCAGAAAATGAAAGAGGAGGAAATACTTCCAAATTCACTTTCTGAGGCCAGTTTTTTTCTGACGCTAAAACTAGACAAAGACAGACAATGGAAAAAGAAAACTAAAGTCAAATATCCCTCATGAACATAAATGCAAAAAATTTTATCAAAGCATTGGTAAATATAGAAATGTATAGAAAGAATTATACATCCTAACCTCACGGGCTAGTCCAGGGACATAAGCCTGGTTTAATATTTGAAATGTAATCCATCATATTAACGGGCCAAGAAAGAAAAATTATAGAATCACATCAATTGGTACATAAAATACAGCTGGTAAAATTAAAGTCACAATAATGATAAAAACTATCAGAAGAGTAGGATAAACTTGATAAAAAAAGATCTACAAAAGGTCTGCAGCTAGCATCAGATTAGATAGTGAAAGACTGAATATTTTTCTGCTGGAGATGACATAAGACAAGGATGTGTGCCTTGACATGTTTGCCCTTCAAATTTGACATAATGTTGAAATTCCTTGCCAGTGCAAACTGGCAAGGAAGAAATAAAAAGCATATGGATCAGAAAGGAAGAAATAAAACTGCCAGTATATGCAGATGACATAGTGGTCTAGGTAAAAAATTTCCCAAGGCATTTACTAAATCCCTCCTAGAATTTATAAGTGACTACAGCAAGACTGTAGGGTACAAACATGCACACATTAATATATTTCTATATACTAGTGTGTTAGTTAGGTTTTCTCTTGTTGCTGGGACAAAATACCCGACACCCAAAGTTAGGGGAAGAAAGGTTTATTTAGCTCACAGTTTGTAGAGGTTTCAGTCCACAGTCAGCTGGGTCCGAGGCAGGGTGGCATGGCAGACAGCAGAAGTCAGCAAGGTAGGCAAGGAATGCAAGCAAGCAGCTAACCAGTTTATTCCTGTATTTTATATCTTATCCAGGCTACCTGGCTTTAGGGTGAGCAGTACTCCCACCCTTAATCCTAATACCCTTAATCCTAGCATCACATCCTTGATCCCAGCAGAACCATGCCAAATCAATCAGTGGTCTAATTTAGTAATCACACACTCTAGATCCAGCTATCTCTTACTACATGAGGCTTTAGGGGGGACATCTAGACACAAATCATAACAACTAGTAATGTGCATGTGAAAATTAAAAATTTAAATGTAATAGGATTCCGTTTGCTCAAGAAAAATGAAATACTCAGGTGTAACAAACATATACAGGGCACATATGCTGAAAACTGTAAAATTGAAGAAAGAATCCAAAAAAATATAAGTGAAGGGAGAGCTACACCATTTTCATGGAATGAAAAATTCAGCATTATTAAGATGTCAATTCCCCCCCAAATAACATGTAGGTTTAACACAATAAGTACTGAAATTCCAGGAAGGTTTTTTTTTTTTAAATAATTATAGACAAATTTATTTTAAAATTTATATAGGAAAAGACAGGACTGGAAAAGGTGAAGTAATTTTGAAACAGAAGAATGAAATGGAAAGAGTCAGTCTAACTAATGTTAAAGCTTATTACGCTGCTATGCTACAATAACTAGGCCAACGTGGTGTTGGTTGGAGCGGGAAACCTATCAAGGGAGCGGAATGGGGAACCCAGAAACTACTCCTCAAGAGTACAGCCAGCTGATTTTGGGGGGTGGGGGAGCTGTCAGGATCAGCTTTATTTAGTTATAACTTACATGTAATAAAAGTTAAGCAATTTTAAGTGTTCAATTCGATGAGTTTATTATATATTCAGTGTATAATTGATAGCAGAATAAAAACATGGAACATGAGATCATCCCAAAGTTTCTTCATGCCACCTTTTGATACCTAACCTTCTCCCTGTTCCCAGCCTTCAACAGCCAGTGATCTCCTTTCTACTTCTATACTTTGGCAATTTCTAAAATTTCACACACATGGGACAATGCAGTGTTGTAAGATTTATATTTTTTATTTTCCTTTGCATAATGCTTCTGAATTTCATCCATGTTGTTATCATAATTTTACTCAGTGGAGGAAATAGCCTTTTCAATAAATAGCACTGAAGAAATTGAGCATCCATGTGCAAAAAACAAAAAAACAAAACAACCCAAAAAACCAAAGATGAAAAACACCAGGCCCATATATCAAATCAAAATTAACTCACAGTGGATGATAGCATTAAGTACAATGTAGAACTATAAAACTTGTAGAAAAATATAATACTGTGGAAAACTTTTGGGTTCTTGGCTTGGTGAAAAGTTGTTAGACAGAATACCAAAGGCATGATTCATTAAAAAAAATTGATGATAATTTTTAAAAAAATTTTTTTGGTGCTGGGGATCGAACTCAGGGCCTTGTGCTTGCGAGGGGAGCACTCTAACCACTGAGCTAAATACTTGGCCCAAAATTGATGATAATTGGATTGAATCAAAATTAAAAACAGAAACTGCTCTGTGACAAGTCCTCAATAGGGAAGATGAAAGGAAGATGAGGCAAGTGGTAGGTGTGAGTGTATCCCAAGGGAGATCCTCATGCTGATGGAACCTGGGAGAGTGAGACCTAAAATGTCTCCCAAAGGCCTGTGCACTCAAAGCCTGGTGGTGGAAACTTTAAGAGGTGTGGACCAGTGGGAAGCCTTTAGGCCACTAGGGGTGTGGCCCTGAAGGGGATGAGGGAACTGGTCTCTTCCTCTCTTCTTGTCTTTTGCCTCCTGGTTACCATGAGGTGAACAGTTTTGCTGCACTCTGAGGGCCCTACCATGATGAGCTGCCTCACCACAGCCCCAAAAGAAGCAGGGCCAATCAACCATGAACTGAATCCTCCAGAACAGTGAATCAAAATAAACCTTTCCTCTTTTAAATTGATTATCTTGGGCATTTGGTTAAAGTAACAGAAAGCCTAGTTCTGAATCTGTATTGTGACCATTGTTATCTAAATCTGCATAAGTGATTGAAGGGCACAGAACAGTGCACCCACTTTAAAGCAATGTCGATTTCCTGGTTTGGGTATTATATTATCCTATGGAAGATGTAAATATTATGGGAAATGGAACAGAGAGTATAAGGGATGTCTTTGTACTATTTTTGAAGCTCCTATGAACCTATAATTATTTTAAACATAAAACATTTGAAAATTAAAAAGGAAAACAATGGCTTTGAGTAAAACAACTGGGATTTATTTCCAGCACTTCACTAAGTGAGAGAAAGTCAGAAGGGGAGACTCACAACAACCAGGTGTTTTCTCTTAATTGTAAGTATTCTGGAAATCAAGAAAGGGTGGTGCAAACACAGCAGTAAAGGCGTCCAACCTTAGATGTGCTTGGATGTCTAAGAGAGAACAGTCTACAACAGGAGTCAAGAAAACAGCCAACGAGCAAGTGGGAAAGATAAGATCAAGAAAGGGCCCACATTCTAAACATAAATTTAGCCTAGGCTCATATTCATGGATAAATGTGCAGACTGCAGGGAGCTGGGGGCTGCTGGGAAGCCTCCGGAGGCTTCTATCAAGGCGCTACCCCTGCTGGGACTCCCAGAGCCCTTCCCATCTCCATGCCCTGGCACTTCCTGTGGTGAGAAGGGACCCCGAGCCACCTTACCCACTGGAGGAACAGGGAGAAGGTTGGTCTCAGAATGCGGAAACTCTGGTCTATAAACTATGCATACTGTGATGTGTTTTGCCCTCTGGAGAATAAAACTTACATAAAAACAGACTGTGGTATCACAAAAAGAGGCAGCAGTACTGAATGTTTAAGGGATCAATTTAATGTAATAAAAAGGTTAGGGAAACATATCTGTGTAGTAGATATCTAAATATTGTTTTAAAAAGAGCTATAATTGTGAGCAGGTTAAATAGTTTTACTTACATCTTATGTTCTAATACACTTGGTAAAATTTAACATATTGAATAGAAAGAGATGAGGGATAAAACGCAACTGAAATGAGGTGGTGGGGAGTGCGTGAGGTTTTTAAGGAGTTCCATAAACTAAATTCTGCAAAATTTTACTTGATTTCATTCTTCCTGTGATTTGGCCACTGTCACAGTCAGTTCACAGAGCACCTGGGATGCACCTGTGATTTATGTACATCCAGCAGCTCACCAGGAGAAGCCTGGAGTGAGGGGCTGCACCAAGGGCAAAGGAAGCTTTGGGGATCCCGTGGTCAGCAGCAGCTGGCGTGATCCCCAGCAATCCCTCTCTGGTGGGTACTGTGCCCTGCGATTGAATTGGGCCCCATGTCTCAGTTCACACCTACAGGACAAGATGGCCTGTCTTGTCTGTAATTAGGTGCTCTTTTTCTCCCCTTACCTTCTAGGTTTTCAAGCTGTGACAAAGCAAGATGCCCTGACAGAGAGGCTCTCATGGGAAGGAGCTGAGGGTGACCTCTGTCCAGCAGCCAGTAAGGGACTGAGGCCCTCAACAGCCAGTGGGACCAAATTAGGCACATGAGCTTGGAAGCAGCTCATCTCCCATCTGCCTGTGAGGGTTGTGGGGATTCCTCACCCAGGGAAACTGTGAGATAATATATGAGTGCTGTTTTAAGCCACCAACTTTTAGGGTCATTTGTTATGCAGCAGTAGGTAACTAACACAGATATTAGGATTTTTGCATGATACAGCTAAAATAATGTACCTATGGCCAAACGGCCAAATGCACACAAGACAGTAAGAACCATTCTGTTGGTTGCACCAGTGCACCCAATGCTGTTTCATAGCTTAATTTGGACTCTTCCTGCGTAAGGTATTTTCCAAAGTGGCTGGCTTGATTCACATCAGCACACTTGACCCTAAAACTCCCGTGGTGCAGGTGCCTCTGTTTCCTCCTGTTGAATCCGGCAGGCCTGTGACCATGTAGAAGTGATGCCGTTTGACTTGTGAGGTTGGATCACATGGTGACCGTTTTTACCTTATTTTACTGGGGTGCTCACCTGGGAACCCAGATACCACGTTATAAGGAAGCCAAGCAATCACGTGGGAGGTCCCAGCTGAGGTCCCGGGTGGTGGCCAACAGTGGCGCGAAGGTTGGGAGCGTGAGGAACTCTGGAAGTTCCAGCCTCAGCCTTTGAGACCCCGCCAGACGACCCTCAGAGGTATCGAGATGAGCTGCACCTTTGGGAAAGCGAAGTGCCATCGTGACTTCATTCCGCTAAGTTTTGGGGTGTTGGTTCTGCAGCAGCAGGCAGACTGAGCTGTCTGTGTGTCTGGGTGTCTGCACACCTGTAGTGGGAATGCTGGCTGCCTGACTTCCGAGCGCTCTGAAAGGCCAGAAC
The DNA here is from genome assembly GCA_004026905.1 of Hystrix cristata. NCBI lineage: Eukaryota > Metazoa > Chordata > Mammalia > Rodentia > Hystricidae > Hystrix > Hystrix cristata. Next base: position 11,122 of record PVJO010013022.1, on the reverse strand, counting down.
TCAGAAAGCAGGTGTGCGGAGCCCTTGGGAGATGAAGCCACAGGGCTGAGAAACACCACTGCCCGGTGCTTGAGGTGCCCCACGCCTCCTTGGCTGTCCCCGGTCACCTATACGATGCTGCCTACGGGGCCTTGAGTGAACCCAGGCCTGGACAGAACAGGGGCACCCGGGGTTGCTGATATTTGGCATCTCCTTTTGAAAGACTGTCCTTAGATTTATTTAGAAGCCAGGCTGGGACCCCGAGGAAGCAGGGCAATGGAAGACAGGGCTGGGCCAGTGGGGTCTTCTCAGCAGTCCTGAGCCAAGCTGTTCTGGCCCCTGCTCAGCAGAACAGGCCTGCAGTCACCTGCAGCAAACTCCGGCTCTGCTGGCTTGGTCACCGGAGCAGCTGGCTTGTTACTGCAGCCTCCTTGGTCTTAGCCCCACCCAGGAGGGCTGTTAAAGTCTTCCCTCCGAGCACAGATGCGTGTGCCCTGAGACTGGCCTTGGAACATGCCGCTTCCCTCTCTTGTTTGTCCAGGGATGTTTCTGTCTGCTCCCGGCTGGTGCCTGTGACAACCTGCCCCTTGTCTGCTTCCAGATTCTGCTTCCCAAGACTCTCTAGAAGTGCTCTGGTCCCCTAGACCGTTGGTTATCGCCTGACATCCAACACCACAGGGGCAGGGAGCCACCAGGGAGCAGGGAGCAGGAAAGAGAACACACATCTTTTAAAAAAATGGCAGGAAACAGAGCTGCCATTAACAATGAAATTATAAGGGAGGAAAATAGATAGAAAAATAGATTGCTCAGTGGAGGGAGATCTGAGATAACGAAACTCAAAGTTTCATCCAAACTGGGGGAAATAGCGAAACATACTTTCAGATAACAAATGGTGGGTGGTAACGGAAGGGCTCTACAATGAAGAGGAAAGGCCTGATGAATAAGCGGGACCATGACTGCGTACAGGCCAATGTGTGAGGCTGCACTCATTTTAAAGAAAGAAATCTGCTACATGACATGACATTCATTCATTCATTCCACAAACCATCACTGAACACCGCCATGTGAAAATACCACACCAGATACTGGGATCCAAAACAAAAAATACACCCTGGTTTCTGCCTTCACAGACATGTCATTCTAGAGGGTACTAGTTGTGAAAGATATAACAAATAAAGGCTCATTCAAATGCTGGTTATTAGAAGAGGAAAAGTAGGGCTTGTCTGGGGCTATGATAAAGGGGCACCGAGGCAGAAGCCACAGGGAAGGGCCAGAGCTGCGGTCTCTGAGGCCCTCCCGACAGTCCACGTGGGGCCCCGTCACCATCGAGTGTTTGTATGGAATTGTGGTATTCAGAGCTCTTGATTGCAGGGAAAAGGAATAAGGCTGGCTGTCCGGGGAAGGAGGGATTTCTTTCAGATTAGGGAGCTTGCAGAAGGAGAGTGAGGGAACCAGGCTTGGCAGGCAGGTATGACGAGAGGCGGGTGCACTAGGATCACAGTGGGACACAGCACAAACTAGCCCAGAGGAAGCCCTGTCTTGGAGGTTGATGGCTGCTGCTGGCCCTGCGGCTGTGCCTGAGACTGTGGTTACCAACTCCACGTCTGTGCCTGGCTCCTGAAGAGCAGCAGTGCTGGCCCACAGCAAGGCGAGCAAGCCTCCTGCATCTGGAGGCTCACTTGCTCTCTCACCCAGCTGCCGAAGTAGGGGTTTAAATGACGTGAGTGACCACTGTGCCTAAATAGCAAATTTTCACTTCATGTACCTCTGTGGTGGAGCAGAAGCAGGAACCAGCTGTACATGGCTCTGGGCGTGTGGCCGAGTGTGTAGCAGGAGTGAGCTGGGCAGTGGGTGTATGTGTCTAATTTTGCATTCTGAAACACACCTTGCATATATTTGAGTGCAGAATGAGTTCACCTATTAAGTTAAAACCGCTTTTACAACATCAGCGTTATTCACTGATTATGTCGTAAGGAAAGCTCTCTCACACTGGGGCTGCGGCTTTTCTGGAGGGCAGTTTGACAATGCTTATCCAAGCCTTGAGAATAAAGCGCCTGACTCACTGTTTCTATGCTTGGGAACATAGCCTAAGGGTGTAATTAGGGGTGAGACACAAACTTAACATTAAAAATACAGGACCTAACTGCAAATGTGTTGAAAAGGTAGAATCCGTTAGTTATCATGCATAAGGTGCAAAAGCAGATCCGACTGGCTTAGGCAAAAGACACCTTCCTGCCCCTTCTCGGGTAGGCGGGCTTCAGCAACGGCTCAACACAGGGATCTCACAAGGTAGCAAGGTCTGTTGGCAGGTGCGCACTTAGCGTTGCTTTTTGTGTGCTTATTCCAAGAGCGGTTCCAGGGTTCACACCTAGGGATCCCAGCATTCTAAGGAGACCGTCCAGGCACTCTCTGATTGGATGAGTGGAGTCACATGACCACCAGGATCTGCCCCGGCCAGAAGGCTGCCCTACACTGTATAGGCTCAGCCCTGGGCTGTGGGCTCTCCCTGCTGGCCAGGAGGAAGCCTTTGGAAGAGAGACATGATTGCTAATGAAAACTGGGGCTGCTGGAGAAAGGGAGAGAGACTGCCAGGATGAAATGAAAGTGTAAAAAGACAGGCAAAAAATAGCCTCAAGTTTTCAGGATAGAAACCCTTCGACAGGGAGATGATTGACTCTGTATTTTTCAGTATAATCAGAGAAATAATAAGCAAGGTAAGTGGAGGTAGTGGCATGGGGGCTGTCTCTGCAGATGCTGGCTGGGGGCCATCTGCCTTCCCAGACCCATCCAAATGCTCTCCCGTGCACAGGGATTGAGCAGGCAGGGTCAAGCCCAGGACTTGGGCCTGGTGGCTGAGGGAAGGGTCCCCTGTACCCCTGCATGCTGCAGGCCCTCTTCTGACCAGGAAGGATGCCAGCCCAGACACAGCCCCAGTGAGAGACGTGGTGGGGAAGAGCAGAGGAGTAGAGACAGACGGAAGAGCTTGAGTTAACCATGCTGATGCCAGCTTTCCCACAGACCTTCCCATTGCCAGGGAGCAGTGTTTATTATTTCAGCCTGTTTGATGAATTACGTTTTCTGTGAACTGAAAGATGGGAATATTCATTAATTTTTGATCTAAAACTTCTAACACATTTGAGAATAAGGTTGGCCTGAGGAGAGAAAAGAGACTCTTCTGCTGGCCTGAGGGCTTCACCAGGATGTGGGGCAGGGGAAGACAGGTCTCTCCAGGATGTCTTTGGCCTCTGCAGGGCCCAGGAAGAGGGAGCCCTACTGTATGGGAGAGTAGGGGCTGACTGAGCCCAGATCCAGGACATGACGCCATTCCGGGGCCGGCAGGAAAATCTCAGAGCCTCTTTGCCTCATTACCCTAATTTCTAAAATGAAGACTCTAAACCAAGAACATAAGCTGAATACATGAACTGTAACAGTTTAGTTTGGTGAAAACCAAGCGACACGAACTGGGGTTGGGAAGCTGAGCACAGGGGCTTACCTCTGCCACACACTGGCCCAGACAGGCTTGTTCTACAGACTTCCTCTCCAAAGACTCAGCCACCTCAGAGTGGAGGCCATTTTGGTCTTGAAGAATTGGGTTCAAGATAAGGCCTGACTTGCCGAGTACTGAGGGCTAGTCCCTGCAGACCAGAGTGACAGTAGGACTCCAGGCAGTGCCACTGGGAGGGGACATCTCTGATGGGCCAGGTCCAGCTCCCGCACATCACACAGCACACATCCATGCCCATTTGCTCACCTCCCTGTCTCCTGGGCAGGACCCTGGCACCATCCCGCGTGTGCTCTGTGCTGCCAGACAGTGGGGCAGAACGGCCCTGCAAAGCGGCTGTGTGAGAGGCAGGCTGAGTAGCGCCCGGGTGAGACCCAGGCTTTTCCCTGTAGGCTGGGTGCTACCGACAGGCCGTGCCCGACACTCTCATCGATCAGCTCCCTGTGAGCAAAGCCTCGTCTAGACCCAGACAGGCTCGCTAGGGTGAACTGGGTTTATATTTCAATCTGACCATAAAACCGCACATTAGGAAAGGTATCTAATCAATTAGTTCTAATTAATTATGAACAGAATGTGTCTCCAGCTGTGGGATGTGGTTTGTTTCCCACTGGCCATAATTAGAAAAGTTTAGTGACCATATAAAAATAAAAATGTCTATGAGCGAGGGAACTGTAGGTCAGAGAGCTGGGAAAAAGCAAGTGGTTAGAATTAGTGTTAAATGGCAGCTAAAATGCTGTAACCGCTTCCCATAGACAAAGAAACAGCTTCCTTGACAGGGCTGAATATGGCTCCAGGATGGCGACCTGGGATGCAGAGACTCACTGGTTCACAGCCCGCCTTCCCCACTCATTCACCTTGACCCAGCTTCCTCTGCAGCTGGTCAGCAACAATCCAGCTTTCTGTGGGGCCTGAGGTGCGGCTGGGTGGGTGCCACAGAGCGGAGTGCACCTCTGGGCTAGAGCCCTGCCCAGGGCAACAGGCCAGTTCCCTGCTAGGGGAGGCTGGAGGCTGTCTGGGAATGTCAGATATTGAAGAAATTTGTCACTCCCTCCATGGCCTCCATGTCACTGTAGTGAGCTAACCTAGATAATTAGCTCCAGAACGGCCTGCTGTCTTGACTTGTCCTTCGTTTCCTTTAGAAGGCCTCATAGTTAAGCTGGGCCAGGACTGCATGCCTGTAAATCCAGCACTTGGGAGACTGAGGCAGAAGGATTGTAAGTTTGAGTCCAGTCTGCACACTTTACTGAGACCTCGTCTAAAAATAATAAAATAAAATAATAAAATGAAATAAAAATAAGAAGGGCTAGGAATACAGTTCAGCGTGAAGGCCCTGTTTTAAATCTGCAGTAACATCCTCCCCCCAAAAGGAAGGTCTTATGTCTAGTGTTACATTAAAGAAATTCCTCCGGGATGGCTACCTCCAAACCGCGTCTCTAAGGGTGATCATTAGTAGATGATGCTAATAATGAACAAAGCCTTCTCTGATCACATGAGGCTGGGAGATTCTTAGGAAACTCCTGACCTGTAAAGACTACAAGGTCCTGTTGAACCTTGTTGAGTCTGGTGTGGCTCTGCCTCTGTGCCATGCGGGCTCTCGGACCCTGAGGCCAGCAGCCCCTCCAGGATGGCTCGGGGGGCCACTGTGTCTGAGGCCGGATCTCTGGCTGCAGGCCCTGCCCTCCCGATCCTGGTGGCTGCGGAGGGGACATTGCTTCTGCAGCGTTGTCTAAGCTGCAGCTGCTTCCACTTCTGATTCTGCTCTATAACTACATGTACTAATGTCCTGGGCCGCTGCTGGGTCTGGGTCTGTAGGAGACAGGGCAGAGACAGTCTCTGGTCGCTCGCATGGCCAGGTGAGGGGGACTGAGACCGGGCTGCTGCTGCTCTGTCCCGGTGGCCCAGCTCTGTGCCCAGCGTGTGGTCTGGTCCTGGCTTCCCCAGAGTGTTCCGTACTGCTCCTCACAGGCGGCGTGCCTTGTCTCACCTTGGATTTCATCCTGTGGCCCCATGTTCTTTATTTTGGTGCTAGGGATTGATCCCAGGGATGCTGTACTACTGAGTGACACCCTCTGCCCTTTTGCGTATTTTATTTTGGGACAGGGTCTCTCTAAGATGCCCCGAGCTTGTGACCCTCTCCACAGCTGGGATCATGGGCGTGCACCTCTGTGTTGGCGCTCTATATCCTCTGTGACCTTGGGTTTAAGCCTGTCTTTGTACACGGAATTTTGTTCACTATTTCTTTTTTGGGGTGGTGGTGCTGGGGATCAAACTCAGGGGCTTGTGCTTGCTGGGCAGGCATTCTACAACTTGAGCTAAACCTCCAGCCCCTTGTTCACTATTTCTATGTGTTTGGAGCAAGCGATGGTGGAGAGTGGTGAAAGTGGATTTCAGTTTTGGTTCTGCCCGCATCTTGCTGGCATCCTCAGACGGCTTTTTGGTTCACTTTTCTGCATGTCCCCCCTCCGTGCACGAGGCCATTTCTTTCTGCCTGCCTAGAACATTTTTGTGCTGTTAAAATAGATGAGCCCTGAGCTCTGAGGGTGAAATCCCTTGGAAGCTTACTTGCTGCTCGGGTCAGTGTGTGATGCAGATGGGCGCAGGGCGTTCTACTCCGGGCAGGTGTTTGGGGACCCGATCCCTTTTCGTCCTGTCACATCTTCCTCAGGGACCTCCCAAGTGCCTTTCTCTGGGGCCCCAAGTGTGAAATTTCTCATAACAATTTGTACTCTTATTTCTCAACTTTTACTTTAACTGTAACCCTTCCAGGGGTCTCCAGTTTGCTGACCGTGCTGCCAATTTTGGACTTTCCACAGTCACGTGAGCCAGTTCCTTAAAAAGAGTATCTTTGTATCTCTGCCTCCCTTTGTCTCTGTTGCTCTCTCTGCCTCTGTGTCTATCTCTTTGTCTCTCTTTTGCTCACATCTCTGTCTGCTTGTCCCTCTCTCCACAAATACATTCTGTTGGTCCATTTCTGTGGGAAGCGTGGCTCTGTGGCAGGGTGGGAGGGATGGTCAGTGTGCTGAGGAAGCATGTGTAGGGGTCAGGGACAGCCAGGGTCCTTCCGGAAGCTAAAAGGTAATTAGTCAAAACAGGGTGCAGAGGGAGGGAGGGAGGAAGGAGGAGGGCAGAGAGGATGGTCCAGCCTGGAGCACTCGGGTCGTCTGGCCTCCCTGGTGAATTGAGGAATTACGGGTCTTTTATTGTAAAGTAGAGCAGAAGCTCCTGAAGAAGAGGAGTGGCTTGCCAGATTTGTGCTTCCGAAGGGTCGCATCAGGGTGGGGCCAGGTGGGGCCTGGCTGTAGGCCAGGCTGGGGATGTGGGCAAAAAGGGGTGCAGGGGCCGGGGAGAGTGTGGACTCACAGAGCGCTCTTGCTCACTCTCCCAGTGGCTCATAGTCCCCTGTCCACCCCTTCATCGGCCACACATCACTCCTCAGCTGATTCTAGTCTGTTTTGGGTTGCTGAGCACCGCCTGACATCATGGCACACCGCTCCTTTCCTACTGCAGTGTTTTCTGCGCTACTGGTTTGCTCAGTGGACTGCATTTGCCAGGTTACAACCAGGGAGTTTCACTCTCCCCAGTGGTGGTCCAGCTCACCTCCCCCTTCCTCACTCTGCCCTGGCATCTCCCCTCCTGCCACCTGCTGAAAGCAGTTGCTCTAATTTTGGTAGGAACTGGGATTCTGTAGTGGACAGCCAGACTGACTGTTGGGCTGTTCAAGGTCTGTGCTCTGCTTCTCCTGGCTCTGTTCTGGTTCCTTCAGGGTTGGAGGCTGGGGAGGGGGTCAGAAGCAGGAGAACTAGGGCTGGGTCATAGGGTGCATCCTTGCTCCTGTGCGGGACTCATAGATTGTCTCTGGAGACTCTCTGGAGGACCCCCTGTGCTTCCCCTGCCTTAGTAGACCCACTACAGGGGCCGCTTGCCTGAGGAAGCAGCCTCGTGGGAAGGAGGACGTGAAAACATGAGACCCAGCCCACTGTGAGTGCCTTAAACTTCATCACGGACTTCCTCGGCCTGGAAAATCTCAACATTCTTACTCCAGCAGGGCCAGGCCTGCCCTGCCTTCACGGGGTTCCTGTCTTGCCCTCCCCCTTAATCCAAGGGCCACCTGTTCCACTCTCCCAAGGACTTTTGGGAGTTTTCTTCTAAGACAGTATGGGGAGCAGGAGCCGTGAAGCTCAGCCCTCATCCAGGCAGGGTGCAGTGTCCCTCAGACCAGACAAGCCTGAGCTCTTCAGATGTACTCTCAGGGCCTCGCCCGGGTGGGTGGTTGCACTGTTCTCTCTCTGAGGGTCTCTGCCTGTAAGAAGAGTCCAGGGTTAGGGTTCTCCCACCTGCAGGTCGGAGGTGGGCAGTGGGTTGCGAGCAGAGGGGCCGGGGCCATCTGAGGCTAACTGCGGGATGTGGGGGTGTGTGTCTGCCGCTGGCCTCAGCACCAGACTTGTGCCAAATCTCTTAAAAACCAGGACTGTGGTAAATACTTCTGAAAATTTGATTTCTCTCTAGAATTTTGAGTCTAATGAAGACAGTCACTAGAACAGATCTGGCTCAGAACATGTGGTAATATTGTTTGAATGAACAAATGCATGTGGACCAGTGTGGTCACTCTGTGCAGAGGGACAGCAGGAGGATTGTGTGTAGTTTCTAGTGTGCCCTGGCTCCTGGCTCCGAAAAGTCTCCTTCCAGGGAGATGGGTGGGTGGCCGCCTGACAACGTCATATGGATGCAGGAGAGGCCTCAGGTCTGGGATTTGCATGATAAACTACGATTTTGTGATTTGAAGTCTCAACTGAGGTTCCTTCTAGGCAGACATGAATAGTGTTTTTATTTGTTGTCTTTCATTTGCGTTACATAGGTACAGCATTATTAGGCTGATCCATCTGTCTGGGTCCTAGCATCCCATGATTAATTAGCCAGAGGTGACCTCTGTGATCCTCTCACAAATCCTGCTGTGTGTCGTGGTCTTCACACCTTTACAGCCTTTGTCAGACTAATGCCAAGGCCTGGCTTTGCTGTGTTGCTTCTTGGGACCTTTTTAAATCAAGGACCTCATAGGTGCTGCGGTTCCCCCACGGCATCCTGTCCTGGAGACAGCCAGGCCACGCCTTTCAAAGGTCCCGATGCCCTCATCTCCCATGTGCTTTGGAGAAGGGAGGTCTTCGGGGCTCTTAGAAAAGATGCAGTGATGATAAAATTGAGAGGTCAGTACCAAGACCAGTGAGGTCTGAGATTTTACCCTGCTTATATGCTGAGCAGTTAGTTTTGTGGATGTTGACAGAAAAGAACCAGACTCGTGGATCAGAGATGAAATATTGTACTTCTCACAGTGAAAGCAGCAGCTGGACTGTCAGCATCGTTCCCTGGTGTCCTTGCCCCGAGTCCTACCACAGCAGCACAGCAGGCTTTGGTGTCTCCCAAGCACAGAGTGGTTTGTGCTGTCGCTGAGGACCTGTGCCGAGGACCACTGCTCTTTGCAAGTAGCAAACACTGCAGCAAGTGGCAGGCGCACAAGATTGGTGGTCATGCCGCAGTCCCCTTGACTACTTAGGTGCCACAGAGACTGCTCAGTTTCTGCAAACTGAGCCGCTGTGCAGCCTGGCACACTCAGCAAGACTGTGCAGGGATGGCGGGCTCGCGGAAGGCTGTCATTCCCGACAGGCTCGTGCGATGAGTCTTCTCCAACCTTCCCGGCTCCCGTGATCTCCCCAGGATACTTGGCACAGGGTCACTGAGGCTCTGGGATGGGGAGCCGCTGCCGGTGCTCGGCTGAGAGTTAAGGGAATTAACTCTACCTCTGAAGTTACACTTCCACTGTCCATGTTTCTCCACGCTCCCGAGGGTTTTATTGCTGTTAATTAGTGCCCTGTAATCTTTTTGATGTGTTGGCTCCGTTTTGCTTTTAAAACTAAACCTGGGACATTTTGGACTCTTCAGGAAGCAATGATAGGGGAGCAGTCCGGCTGGGGAAGAGAACGGGCTCGCTCCATTCTGGCGAGGCTGCTAAAGGAGGAGCTGAAGGAGAGGGCCGCGAAGCCAGCCCTGCAGCTCCTGCTGAATGAGAAGTGTAGCTGTTCAGTCCCGCTGGGCTCACTTGTGTCTCTTCCCCAGCAGAGGCTGGTGTGACAAAGGGAAACTCAGCTGATCCCCTCCCCCTTCCATTATATTCAAAGTGAATCTCCAGGTCTGCGCCAAGGCGGATAAGGCTCCCTGTTACCAGCCCAGCCCCAGCTTCCTTGTTACAGTTCCACTCTGGCACTGTTGGATTTCCTCGTGCTTTTAACCCAGACCCCTCCATCTGTAAATGTCCTCTTCTGAGAAAAGACATCTGTCACCCCAGCTTGCATGAATGCCCCGCCAGTCATTTTCCAGTGCCGACTCTGTTTCTCTTCATGTCACTTGTTACCTGCGTAAGCTGAGACCCGGGCCTTGCTTGCTGTTGGGTGAGGCTGACTTTGAACGTGGAGTGGTGGCCGTTGCAGGCAGCCATGCTGCTTACTTTTGCAAAAGCAATCCAGGATCCTCCTGGCCTAGAGAGTGCTGGCCTCAGGCCTCCCCAGGGCTGGTGTTGCCCCACCCCTGCCTGCGGCCCTGGCTAACCCTCAGCCCTGACTTGCTGCTGGCTGCGACACACCGCGCTCAGCAGCTGTCAGGAGGCATCTGTGTCTGGCACTGTGCGCATCACTGCCATGCTCAGCAGAGACCCTGGGCAGGCTGTGCAGCGGGTGGAGTGCAGACCAGTCCCTGCCTTTCTGGAGCTCAGAGTTACGGAGAGAGGATGAGAGTAAAGGCTAACGAGGCAAACGCTCATTTGAGCCTCCTCTTTTCCTGCCGCTTGCACCTCTTCCCATGCATCCAGAAGGGTCTTAGAGAGAACCCGTGGAGGGCTCTGCTCAGGCTTGTGTGTTTCTGGTAAAACTTGATGCTATCAGCTTTTGGGTTTTACCACGTGGGTTCCATCAAAGCAGCCAAACCTGGACACCCTGCCTGGAGAACATGGCATCCGAGAGCTGATTTGACCCTTGGACACATTCCATGTCCTAAGCACGTGCAGAGACACTGAACTACAAATTAGACAATTGAAATTGTCTAACAGTGTACTAACAGTGTGACTTTGAGCAAGCTGCTTGAAGTCAACTCTGATCCTCTGTTTTCTTGTCTGAAAAACGAAGACACTAATATCTTCTTTAAATAAATTCCAAGGGAACTCTAGGCAGAACATAAAGGTGTGCATACACAATCATCTTGTCAGCGTGATTGTTTAGCTTTCAAAAAGAAAATGGCAGGTGTTTCCAGCCCTTCGGCAGATGGACGGCCATCCTGTGGGTTTGTCTGTCTCACCATCTGTTATGAATATGGTTTGGTGTGAACCCAGGTTAGAAACCTGGCTTTATCACAGTGAGATTCTGAATCTCGTCAAGCCTTGTTCTTTCCCAGTGCTGGGATAAAGAAAACAATTCCAGCAGCATAGATTCATAGCAGTGTTGAAGAATAACAAAGCTCCCAGCACCACGGCACCCAGAATAAAAGTCACCTCTACTTTTGAGTTTGCTAAAGATTCCATGCCTTCCTACCCAGGCTGTTACTAAAGAGCGTCATCTGTCCCGTTCTACCTTCAGGTGGCCGAGAGCCAGGCAGACGTGT
>PVJO010013021.1:0-53246 GCA_004026905.1 Hystrix cristata | reverse complement strand
TTTATCTTGGGAAGCTCTTAAAGCAAACTTATTTTTAGTCAAATATACTCTAAACTATTGCTTTTTCTAATATAAAGTGGTCATAATAAAATGTTTTCATACACTATTATGTAGATTGAGTGTTTATACGTTTATAAGATTTGGGGTTATCTAAGTATACATTATTATCTAGAATTAAAACCAACATGGAGCAACACTTGAGGAATTTAGTAGTTCATAAAATTAGTTCTTTATAAAGTGTTTTTGATCAACGTGATAGCATACATATTCATGGAGGAAAATGAGGTGTTTTGATTCATGCAAACCGAATAATGTTCAAGTCAAGAGTAGCATATTCCTCATCTTCAATTTTTATAATGTCTTTTTAAAAAAACCTAATTTCTTGGGGTGATTGTGTTTCAGTGAAAGATATTACTCAGATTGCCGAAATTGTGAATAATACGAGCATTTGTATAGAGAAATAAAAATATGAAGAGGATTAGATGTTCACAAAGACTGTTTATTGGCCTAACATGCCCAGAAATATCACAGAAACCATAAAGAAGAAGTCTTCATGGCTCAGCAGGGGTGAGGAGAGCCAGCTTGAATCCTGGATTTTAGATCAGCAAGCAGATCACCGCATATGGCAGTATTTTCAGTAAAATCCAGAGGACCAGTATCTGCCATAGAAAGGACGGAAGAAGCCATAACCACCATAGCCCCCAAGGCCATAGACAGAACCGTAGCCATAGCCCAGGCCACCGAAGCCACCAAGGCCATAGCTGGGGCCACCATAGTAATTGCCGTAGTAGTAGCTCATGGTGTCAGGGATGTTGGAGGTGAGTTTCTGAGAATGAGTGTCACCAGCTATAGCTGGTCTTTTATGCTTCCTCAAGTGGGTGTGGCAAACTACAACAAAGGAGTGCCCTTCTCTCTGAAAACGCAATTTGGAGAACGGTGCTGTTTGTTACATCATACAATTCTTAGTAAGTTGGTCCAAGAGGCATGGAGACATTCTTCCTTTGAGGGTAATTGAACATAAAAATTATTAGCAGTTATGAGTAGTTAAAAATTTGTGTTCATTTTCGTGTTTTCAAAGCTTTTGTGCTTCCCTATTTCTCAATTTACATTCAAGGAATCAGTCTCCCTTTCTTCAAATAGCCTAAAATGTTTCCCTTTGTGAATTTATTACCATTTTCCTTCTGAAAACATTTCCCTTAATATGCTGAGTTCTTCTTCTGTATGAATCAAGAAGTACAATATTAAATAATTCTGAATGACTGAAATTCATCTGAGACTGTGGGAATGCATTGCTCACAGAGAGAAAATGTAGTACAAGACTTTTTTGTTTGGTTGTATATTTGTGTGTGTGATGACTTTGTAAATGTCTCCTGTGTAAAGATGATTTCCAAGTTTGTCAGAATATAATGTCTATCTTTCCCAGACTTACTTTCTAATTCTGAAATCATTCTGCTCAACTTAGAGCCTCCTTCAGCCATTCTAGTCCACAAGTGCAAAGTAAAATACTATTCCTTTTAAGAGCTAACACACACACACCCAAAAATAAATAAATAAGTAAAAGTTAACACACTTCTTCTGGAGAACAAAATTAAATTGTTCTTGTTGGTGTGTTTTTTTGTATATTACTTTGTCAAAGAGCTGCTTAGCCAAATTTGTTTAAAAACATTTAACCAAGCTTCATATTCTTAAAGCCTAATATGATGCCTTTTAAAAGTAAAATATATATTTGTTCAATTTTCAAATCTTCCCATTTTTAGAATGTCTATTTAATTTGCTAAGTTGTTGTATGCTGAAAATTTGCAAAAAGGAATTAGTTTATATATAAACTTAGTGATATAGATAGTTACAATTGTTAAAGTAATACAATCATTGAAATATATTAACATGTTATCATTTGAAAAATATATGATAATCTTTAGACAAGATGATATCAAATGACAAATATAAAAGTGACTTCTACTTTAAAATAAAATCCTATAGTATATGATGTATGTGAATAAATACATGCGTGGACTTTTTAATAATTAGTTTAAAATTGAATGAAGCAAAGTAAAATTGTTGTTGTGACTCTGATTTCAAAATCAGAGGAGTTAATATTATAATAACAAGCACTGCAGTGTTCTGCAAAAGTATAGTGCTGAAAATGTAAATTGAGGTGCAGCTGGAAAAAGGCATACATTTTCTTAAAAAGAAAAGAGAGAGAGGAGGGTCTCCAGTGAGGAACAAGAGGTAATTTTACAGTCAGAGACAAGTGTACATTGGTGCATCCTCAATGAGCCAAAATTGTCTTTGGACAGAGTTTATATAAGGAAAATTTTATGGTTGGAACTGTCATTTGCTTATTCCCAGAATGGGCGTGAGTTATGTTCCATTTTTTTAAGATGGTGACAGCAACAAAGTGATGTTTTAGGAATACATATTTTCTGTGCATTGTGTATTTTATAGCAGATATTTGAGAGCAAGGGTGCACTTGGGAGGTTTTTAGAGTATCCTATTTAGATTGAAGTAAGAAAAATGGACTGGAAAGGATGTATACAAAACATTAAAATCACTAACATGTGTGTACATTTTTATGGACAAGTATAAATTTACATGCTGTAGGTACTGTTTTTCTCTGAATATTTTGTATTATAGCTCTTACATCAACTTTATTTTAATAATTAAAAAAATAAACTATTAAATACTAAGCTTAGTCATTAATTTTTTCATAATTTTAAACAATTTTAATGAAGTCAGTTTCTTTGGATATCTAATAATTCAACCCATTAAAAAGGAGGTATATTTGAATACAAGAACGAGGACTCATTAAGGTAAATGTGTTCTAATTTAGCATCAAAAACCCTGAAAATGTGTAGTTCCCATTTCAGCGAAGTTTGGTACGATAACACCTCCATTCCCCAACACTTCTGTTCTTGAGAAGTGCGTTTCACAAAGAAAAGCATTGAGCAAAATTTTGCTTCCCTGGCGAAGTCCACATAGGGTGAGGGACATCTCCTCCACTGCTGGAACATGAACGCAGCCACCTCCCCCAGAGTGGTGGAATGAATTAAATTCATGAACCGAGGGACCACTGGGCCATTTGTCACTTTGAGTCCTGTGCCCTGAATTAAGTTATTATGAGTAGGTGTGCAGAAGACAGGTTTGGAAATGTTTCTTAGTAATTACATTTGCTATATAAAGCAAGTAGTGCATAAAAACATAACTACACAAAATAACGTAAAATAGCAGTATGCTTACAACGTATTTTCAGTTGAACACCACTGTGGCCGTGTAAAGTCAAAAAGCCATAAATCAAACTTTCATTAAATTTTTACTGAAATGTATCAATTTCGCCTTTTTACATGGAACAGTAACTTTAAGTCATTAAAGATGAAAACAACTCACCTTGCATTCCTTTGCTTTATCGTCCCTCAAAGAACCAGTCTGCATTGTGCTCTTGAAGTAAATATCCTTTGGCTCCCTTCCTTCTCAGTCCAAACTCCATCCTTGGGAATAGAGGCTGAGTTGGTATCTATTCGTCAAGTGCCAGAATTTCTGTTCTAGTGCGTAATCTGGCGTTCAATCATCACATGCTTTTAAAATTGTGCCAAGGAGGTACAATGAGCAAAAAGATAGAACGAGGTTGGAAAATTATCAAATTACAGTTAGAAAAGAAAAACAGATCCTAATACTATACACATCAATCATATGTCTATATCATTTATTATTATATTGTGTATCGCACTATATGTGTGTGTGTTGAAATACACATGTGTATTAAAAAAACATATAATAGATGATTAAGAATAATTACCTCAATTTAATCATTACACATTGAATATATGTAATGGTTTATGACATTCTACTTCATCAATATTTACAGCTATTTTGTCTCATTTTAAAAAATTAAAAGCAAAATTCAAAAAATTTAATGGAAATTTATAGTTCCTTATATTCTGAGTAGTTTTGGATGGTGAATTGCTCAACATAAAAATATTTTAGTGCACAATGAAAATCTTACAATTAAGGAATTTGTTATGTAAAGATACACATACGTTATATTCAGTATAATAATGCGAAACCCAGCCCTATGCTATACTGTTATCTTTGCTTTGCAAATATACGTTTCCTCCTTCTCTCCTGTAACAATACACAGGTTGCACCTCTTTATGGGGGTGATCCTTTTTTTTTAAATTTCCTTAACTTCTCACACTTTTCAACTTCCACATGAAGTATACTTCCATTTCATACATAGTGACATGTTCTTCAAATTGTTGTGTCTTCATGACAAAGCAAATTTAGCTGTTTTCTAAACTCTGGTTAATGGAAACTTTCTACATGCTGAAACGTAGGTGCTGAGTATAAAGAGCGTCCATAAACCAGGTATGTCATACCATAAACTTGGTATGTCATTAATTGCGAAGACATACCAAGTCAATATTGAATGTATTTTGAAACAGTTTTAGGTGTTGTTAAAGATACCTTTATTTTGTGCTAAACTCTCCATTTGGGATTCTTCTTTGTCAATTTGGCACTATGTAAATAACTGTTATATGATTTACTAAAGTGTCCTAGTTAGTTTGAGTAAGTAGAAGGTCATCATTAAATCTTTTCACTATGTATTAAAATAATCAGCACAGACCGGTAATCTGTAAAGTCATTACTAAAACAATGAGGAGAATAACTTGATATGCATTAAGAAACTTATACCATTTAAAATGGAGTAAAACTCATAGCAAAAATCAAATGGTGTATAACTAAGAATCAAGAGATTCCAAAACAGAAGCTAGATATCACATTTGAGGGAAACATCTAAAAAGGTCTAAAATAAAACATCTTGCAAGGCTTAAATGAGTAGCATATACCTATTTGGTGGACCTATTTTGGCTGATTTAAGCAGGGAGTCTCCGCTGGACTGAATTGGTTTGGGGCCAACACAATGTAGGAGCAGAAGACGGTGGCTGGCTGTTTCCCAGGAGAAGCTCTGTTGTGGCTGGTTCTCCTAAAGGGAACTCAGCTGTTCTCATTGCAGAAGGACCTCGGGGTCTTCCTGTCATAGGGGATGGCTGCTGTTTGCTTCAGGGGAGCAGGGGAGCTCTGGTCTTCATCTCTGCTGTGAGCATCATAATCCTGGTTCCAGTGTAGATTTCTTCAGCCTTTTAGTGCAAGCACAGATGTACGTGGGACATTGCTGTGGACTCCCAGCCCTTGACTGGATCGTTTGGATCTCCAGGACATAGACAGACATTCTGCACTATTCCTGCATTTGGCTTGTGTGTGTGAATACTGTAATGTGTAAATGTCCTGTATTAAACCTGCTCTCTCACAAACCATTGGCTCTAGAAAGGTAACTACTACATATCAGTATTAAACCTATTTTAAGGAAAAGGTACACATTTTGTTCAAACCAAACTCTCAGTATTTTTACTGCTTTAGGAAATATAGGGGTAAATCTGAAAAAAAACTTTAATTGCGTGTGTTAAAATGCTAACGGTGAACTATCACTGAACGTGGAGAAAGACTTCCCAGCTTTTCCACATCATGTGAAATGTTGAATTTTGGAGGGTACCCTAAAGGGCAGCAGGGGCTGGAGTCTAAGCCTGAGGGTCCATGTTGTAACTTCAGAGAAAGCATATTGTACTGAGACATGTATACCTATGTTTATAGCATAATAGCTAAAAATCGGAAGTAGCCTATGTGCCCATCAACAGATGAATGAGTGAAGAGAATGTGCTATATATACATAGTGGTGTACTAGGGGCTGGGGATTTAGCTCAGTGATTAGAGTGCTTGCCTTGCAAGCACAAGGGCCTGAGTTCGATCCCCGGCACCACAAAAAACATAATGGTGTACTACTACCCCATACAGAAAGATTTGAGTTATTTTTATTAAGGTGGTTTCACCTTAAAATAAATTGGATGCAGAATCTTAAATATCTCATGGTTTCCAAATGTATCATTTTCCTATGATGAATGAACATATTAGGAATCACAAACATGTGAATTAAAAATATGTAAAATAGGACACCTGATAAGGGACACAAAAGCAGAAATTGGGCAAGAAAACATGGAGTTACTTCCTAATATATTGTGGCCATAATAAAATATTTCCTTGAACAAATTACTATGTAGATTGACTGTTAGTATATTTGTACTATTTAGGGACATGTGTAAGTATACATTATTCTCTAGAATTTCAACCCACAAGGAGCAACACACGAGCTTATACTACATGAAACTAAGATGTACTAACTAAAAGTTTATAAGATTTGTTCGTTGTAAAAATTTAATTAACATAACATACATATTTATGGAGTAAAATGTAGTATTTCTCTTCATGCATATATTGAGCAATGGCCAAGTCAGTATAGGTAGTATATTCCTTATTTTAAATTCTTATTATTTCTTTTTAAACAACTACATAATTGCATGGGGAAATTGTGTTTCAATGAAGTATATTACTATAATATGACAATATTGTGAATACAATATGCATTTAGGTGGAAAAATGAAAATTAAAAAACGCTTAGATGTTCACAAAGAGTGTTTATTGGAGTAACATGCCTGTAAATGTCACAGACACTATAAAGAAGAAAGCATCATAATACAGCAGAGGTGAGAATAGCCAGTTTAAATCTTGGATTTTGGATCAGCAAACGGATCTCCAGATATGGCGGTATTTTCAGTAAAATCCAGAGGACCAGTATCTGCCATAGAAAGGACGGAAGTAGCCATAACCACCATAGCCCCCAAGGCCATAGCCATAGCCCAGGCCCCGGAAGCCACCAAGGCCATAGCCAGAGCCATAGCCATAGCCCAGGCCACCGAAGCCACCAAGGCCATAGCCGAGACCACCAAAGTAGTTGCCGTAGTAATAGCTCATGCTGTCAGGGATGAAGAGCAGGATTGATGTTGAACGTGAGTCTCTGAGAATGAATGTCACCATCTACAGCTGGACTTTTATACTTTCTTGGTGTGGGCGTGTCATCCCACAACAAAGGATTGTGGGTTGACACGCCCACACTTTTAAAATCCACTTTGAAGAAAAACAGTACTATTTAGTCATACCATTCTTACCATGTATATTTCCAAAAATGCACAGAATGTTTAATTTTCTTTTGCAAATAGTTTAGTTTTCATTTTCCTTTTATTATAGCTCAAATTTCACATATTTCTATAGTGAATATATAATTTTCAAATACTGTGCAAGATATCATTTCTGGCAGATCCTCATATCCTTATTATGTCAAATGATGTTTTCTCCATCTTTCTTTTTTCTCAAGTTTAACATATTTTAAATCTCATGTTTTGTATGTGTCTGTCATCTTACTTTTCAATAAATCTTGAATGATTAAATAAAATAGGACTTACTCAGGTAATCATGTTTTCCAGTCTTCATTTGTTATTTTTCTGAGCCCATATTACTACTCTCTATAGGAGATATTCAATCTTTGTAACCAAATAGCCAATAGTAGTTTTATTTTACTGGCAATACTGTAACGAATCATCACAAACTGTAAGCCATAAAAAATAATTTGTTTTCTCACAGTCTTGAGACTAAACGTTCTAGATCAAAGTGTTGGCTATGGTGTGTGGGCCAGTACTGAGATTCCTGAGCAAAAATCTTCTTCACTAAAATCTGCAACACATTCCTCACATGATCTGCATCTATGTGTCTGTGAGCACCCGTGTGTGTGAATGTACGTGTGTGTGTTTCTGTGTGTTTATAATCTCTCTTTAATAGGACATGAAAAATTTGATTCAGCACCTGTTATAATCCAGGGTGATCTCTTCTTAATTTGATTTCATCAGCAAAACTCTATTTTGATCATATTCACAAGTACCTGATTTAGGACTTCAAGATGGCTCTTTAAGGGATATAAGTCAACCTACATTACTTACATTTTCTGTAAAGAAAATCTCTCATGCCAGATGGTGTTCTGGCAACTTAGGTCATTTTAAATGCATTTCCAAGAACTCCTCTCCTTACATCTATTTCTTTCCTTCCACTGAAAGAATCATTTGGCTTAAAATTTTGATGGCAGAAATTAAACTAGCTTTGGTGAGACATGAATTCTAGAGACAACTGGAGTGAGAGAATTGACTTTCTTCAGGACTTTGGAAATAACTTGGGCAAAGTCTAGTTTTCTTGACCGGAATTATAGTTATAGAAAAGGCCCTGAGTGTGCTCACAAAAATTATGCTTCCCCTCCACCTGCCAGAAAAATAAGGGATCTTTCTCAAATTATAACAGACAACCTGATGCAATTGCTAGAGAAAAAGCTCGTAAAAATACAGGGCCTTTTAAATATTGCAACTCCAGAGAGTCACTCACCATTACTATACCCACATCTAGCCTGCAGCAATTTATTGAATTACCATTCACATGTTTGGGTTGCTTTATGACCCCACAGGCTCCTGGTGTTGATTAGCAGATCTCAGCTGGGATCCTCTGGATTCTTCTCTCTCTCCAAAATTTAGAATAATCGTTTGCCTTGCAAACTTAGTCCCCAGCTATATCCAAGGGACATGGTTCATTTTTATTTGCCCGGCCTTTTCCTGTTGTAAGGAACTAGACTGACCATTTCCCATCTCATTGTGTGTTAGAGCTGAGACTAGAAATTTAGTGAAAAAAGAGTATTATAGAAAGATTCACGTTTTACATTGCATATGGAAAAGATGATTAGAAGATTAGAAGATTATATACACTCCTATATATTTTTTTAAGATCTAATTTATATGGTATATGCTATAGTAAAAGCAGATGATGAAAGAAAAAGGCATAAATTGCCACGCATAGTCTTAGAAAACCAGCCCTTGAACCTTGGTCTTAAAATGAGCTTGCCTCAGGCTGTCTCCAATTTTCTGTGCATCTGAGCACTGCGGGTGCAGGGACAGGGAAAAGGAACCACTTCAGGAGAAAGAGAAGGAAGCAGAATGAGAGGCAGCGACCTGTGTTTCAAAAAGAGTTTAAAAGTGTTAAAGATTTCAAGGTGTATGTTCACTGACCAAAAATTCTGAAAAAGGTTGGATATATGGGGGGGTGAAAAATCTGATTATCAATGAATAGTTGTCCTATAATTTTTTGGCCAGGTTAGTGCTATGAAAAAGAGAGGAAGGGAGAGAGAGAGGGAGAGAGAGAGAGAGAGAAAGGGAAAAAGAAAGATTGTTGTATTATTTGTGTTTGATGCAGGTTGGCTGGAGATCTGGAGTACAGAGTTGAATTATATATTATGGCAATAATCATTGCATACAAGATGATAAGGGCTCGTTTCAAGGTTTTTAACAACAGAAATGTCCAGAAAAGAAGGAATATAAGTGCATATAGTAAAGGAAAAGCACCTTCACGCTTCATAGAAGAAAAATAAGAACATTACAAAACTGTATTTTTTCCTTTGTTTTGCTTTGATAATTTAAGATAACTCTTGAAATAAATGTAAGCAGCTAAAAATGATTTTGACCAAAAATAAATAGCACTGTAACTGATTGCTTCTTGGAATAAAAGGTGTTCATGTGTGTTTCAACATAACGCTACATAGAACTGTATTGTGTTTATATACATGCTCTTTGTCCTGATTTTAGACAGAAAGTATTTAACAGTAATAAAGCATGTTTTTGAAAAAAAATTTCATTGTGAAAGCCATCAAAAAGCACCTTGAAGTATTATATTACCTGGTGATGAGTAATGCTTCAGCCCAACTCCAATTTTGGAAGGTTACCTGACCCCAATTACAGATGTTTGCTTCAATTTCAGAAGACAAAGTCCAAGACTTTTTTCCATTTGATAAAAACAAATGTGTGGGTAATAGCTATACATCAGCTGGGGATTTAGCTCAGTGGTTAGAGTGTTTGCCTCACAAGCACAAGGCCCTGAGTTCGATCCCCAGCACGCACACACACACACAAAAAAAATAGTTGTAAATCTTTGTAGTAAATAGCATTTGTCTACATGACACCTTATTTCTGAAATCTGAATAGTGTAACTAATACATTTGGTAGTAGCATTGATACATTTTAATATGTCTGTTTATGTAATGAAATTATTTAAGAAATAACAGAATAATAGTAAAAATCATGAAATAAATAATGACTAGAAGCAAACAAAGAAAATGACAATTTCTTATTGAAATATGTGTCATTTCTATTAACTAATAAGTGCACTTAAGCAGAAATAAAACAGGTAGAAGGTAGGAAACATGACTTATTAAGTCATAATGTAGCACTTTATTTTTTGGTTTACTTACTGGCTTTGACACAATTAAAAGAAAATAAATTCTAATTTTTAAAGATAATAAATTAAGGTATTTTGTTTTAACTAAAATTCTAATTTTTAAAAATAATAAATTAAGATATTTTGTTTTAACTAAAATTTGTCTTTACCAAACAAAAATTTTAAACTACAGAGTTTTGTGCTGCTTCATTGTATTGAATTGGAAACACACGTGTACACACACATACTCATTCTAGTGGGGACCTTGTGTCTGAAGAATTTTTAAAATTCTTTTTACTGGAAAAGCAATATATCTGGATAGAAACGTGATTTTCTAAATTCAGTTTTACTTTGCAACCTTCTCCTTAAAATCTACCAAATAGGAGGAAAATAAGTTTCTTCCACAGTCACCTAAAGCTCCCTATAAGCTTTATTCTTTCTGATAATTCAATATACTCTTCAAATGACAGTTTCCTCATCTTCTCATGGATGCTATTATCTCTTCTACACCTACAAGACAATGCCATGCTGTGCACACACAATATCCAATATCCCTCTACTCAACTAGTTCAAATTCATTTTCAAGTGCGCATGAAGTATATTCTCCACCAATATAAATTGACACTTCTTGATTCATCTCTCTTAAACTTTATACTGTATATTTCCCATGACACAGGTTAGTTGTAATACAAACTATTTTAGTTCACATTGTTTCTACAGTATTGACCTTATTTTTTATATGAAATGCCTTCTGTAGTGGATATGTAACTTCCCCAAGTTATTACTACATTTCTAAGTTCACACTTCCCTACCCAGGTCCTGATTCTCAGGATCCATGAACAATATTTTGCAGGGAGATTTCCAAAGTGGAAGTGGCGCAGAGAAGAATTCTTCCGGGTCCCAGGAGCTTGCTGCGCTCTCCCATGTGGCCTCTTTCCTGCCTGCTTTCCCTGCCTGGGCTTCTGCCTTAATGAGGATAACCGCAGGCAAATAATTCTACAGGGATCTCCTTTTGGCTTCTCTACATCTTGACACATGAGCACAAATGAACTGAAGAACGCCACTTCCCATGACATATCACAGACCCCAGACAAAATCGTAGATGTACTCGAAGAAATGAAGAGTGATTACCATAACATAGTTGATAGTTGATGGTAAAATTATATCCATTTTACTGTAAATTCACTAAATATAACTAATTTCTTAAAGGGAAAAATATTTCCATTGTACTGTGTATACTTTATGCAAAATTAAAATAGCTGACAACATCATGAAGGATGAGAGAGAGAAATTTGTGGTGTACCTTTGTAGTATGCAGACAGAAGAGTAGGACAAGAGCTAATTTAAAAAGTGCATTAATTTAATAATAGGTTAAAAGAGAACTATCTAAAACTCACAATTAGTTTGAGGAGAAGACAGATAAAATATTAGTGGGGGAATTATGTAAAAAAATAGAAAATCACCACAAAGATCAATTATACTCCATGTATATCAATAACATTAAATTTGAGCATTCTAAATATCCTATATACAAAAAGCCATTTTTATTTTAGATTTTAAGAATTTGTGTTTTATGGTCTTTAAGAAATGCACCTTAAATATAAAGGCACATTTAAGTTAAAAATAACATGGAGATAAAAGATAAAAAAAGTAAATCCTAGCCAACAAAAAACTGAAGCAGCTATCTTGCGGAAGAAGAATTAAAGTTTATGGAATATAAAGAATAAGCAGTAGCAGAGAATATTTGAAAAAAGTGATCGATTTCATTTTCAAGAAAACATAACAATTCTAATTGTGTAAACCCCCTAATAATTTAACAAAGCAAAATATGGGAAATAGTTCTATGGTTTTAATTCCTGATTTCAACAAACCACTCTGACAGAATAATTACATGGAAAAATTAATGAATTCGGGAAGACCTGCATAACACCAGGATCTGACCTAGTTGGTATTTACCAAACAGTTCATCGAACAATAGTGGGCTTACAGTAGTTTCTTTATGTGTGTTTCTCTTTTGCTTTTGCTTTTGTTTTTGAGTACTGAGGACTGAGCTCAGGGCCTTTGCACAGTACTACATGCCCAGCCCTTGTTTTCTGTTGTTAATTTTTGTTTACTTTTCTGAGACGAGCTTATTATAAGTCGCTAACTTGCACCGAATGGGCAGGAACTTACCATCAACCTGCTCAGCCTCATACAGTATGGCTTTGCAGCTACCCACCAGTCTATAGGGCTTATTTTCAAGCGTGTCTGGTAGCCAGGATGTGCTATATTCTGGACCATAAAAGATCTTAATAAACTTAAAAGACTAGGAGTCATTCACTATGTTCTTAAATCACTGAAGTTTTATTAAATATCAATTATCGAATGATAACTTGAAAATGACCCAGTTTTTGAAAATTTGATAACACAAATTGAAATAACAAATGAGTCAAATAAGAATAAAGTGACATTAAAATATTTTGAAATAAATGAAAATATAAGAGAATATGTTTAAAATGTAACTAAACCTGTGCTTATAGGAATATTTGTAGCAATAAAGACTTAAAATTAAAGAAATCTCATGCTGTAATCTGAATTTTCAGTAAGCAGAAAAAATAATCAGA
Organism: Hystrix cristata; assembly: GCA_004026905.1. Lineage (NCBI taxonomy): Eukaryota > Metazoa > Chordata > Mammalia > Rodentia > Hystricidae > Hystrix > Hystrix cristata. Next base: position 40,455 of record PVJO010013021.1, on the reverse strand, counting down.
CCTGAATTGATATAAAGTTTCCAAAAGCCAGTAGGAAAAAAGCAAAACAAATCAAAATTTGTTTCTTTGAGAAGATTCATAAACTTGATTAGTTTAATAACCTGATATGCCAAGAAAAACCAAGTTGAAAACAAATTATTTGAAGTTGAAGAGGAAGTTTTTCTACAGACACTACAAAATTGAAGGAATTATAAATGAAACTAACAACTCTATGTCCTTAAATGTAAAAAGGGCAATTTTTGAAAGATACAAGCTATCAAAAGTCACTAAAGATGAAATAGGTAACTCAAAGGTTCTTTGCGTATTAAAAAAGTGAAATACAGTTGTGAGTTTATAGACCTTTTAAAAAAGAAAACTCTAGGCCTAGATAGTAGATACATTCTACAAAGAGATAGGAGAGCAAATACACCCAAACTACACAGTCTATCTCAGAAAAGAAACAAGAAACACATCCTAGTTAAAACATTTTTTTTAGTCCACCCATTTCTTAATACTGAAACTACATAGATTGGAAGGAAAAACTCACAATCCATATCCACCATAAACCTAACACTCAAACACCGCCAACAAAACTGTCAGCGAATTGAGTCCAGGAATGTGTCAAAGGTAGAATATATTATGACAACGTTATGTTTATCTGAGGAATCCATGTCTTATTCAATATGAAAGAAATAATAGATTTTATTTTACTGATATATTAAAAAGAAAATAATCTCAATAGGTACAGAAAAAGTGTTTAACAAAATTCAACATCTATAAATATTTTTAAAAATCTCTGCAAAATAGGAAGAGGACATTTATTTACCCATTAAACATAAAAATCCTACAAATAATTTTATATTAAATTTTGAAAGACCGCACATTCCTTAATGCTCACAACAAGGCAAAGTCTTCTCACTCCTCGTATTCAACATCATAATGAAATCCAAAGCACTAGACTAAAAATGAAACAAAATCATTTATAGTGAAACTCTAGAAACAAAATCTTCTTTATTCCAAACTAAATGACTCTCTGTTAAAGAAAACTAAAATTTAAAAACACCACAGAAAAGCTTCTGGAATTAATAACCGATTAGTGAATTTTAAGAAAGTTGTCAGGCATCATTATAATAAATCCAATTGTAATTTGAATTTCTTAAAAGCCATTTACAATAGTACTGAAATCAAATATTGAGCTAAATTTTTAAAATATTTGCAGGATCCATAAGCTAAAATGTAAAACACTCTCAACAAACAAGGACTAAATAATTGCATGGGTATACTATGTTTGGCATTAAATAGTGATAGTTTAGATGTGAATTACATTCGATATGATCTTTATTCAATGAAATCTTACTCAAAACCTCGCAATCATTTGTGTAAGTGTGGACAAACTGTAAAACCTACACAGAGGCTAAAAAACTAGAATAGTCAAGCTACTTTGACAAAGAAGTGAAGAAACTTCAAAGAACAAAACCACCTTATTAAAAAAAAACTACCTTATTTTGGCACTGAATTATAGCTGTAGAACTCAAAACAAAAAGATATTGCTGCAAATATACATATATATCAGTTAAATATCATAAGCTGTCAAGGAATACTTCCAAATATATATGGTTAAGTAGTTTAAGGTGCTGTGGCACTTTAACAGAGAAAAGGTAGGCTTTCCTATAAATTGTGCTGGGACAATTGAACACGCGTGTGCAAAGAAACGAAAACAAATACACAATTATATTTTAAAACTCTCGACTTTACACAAAACAAATCATACATTATACAAAACTATGCTTTATACAAAGCGCAACTACACCTTGACCCATACACCATACCTTTTTCAAATGTATTGAAACAAAAATTTCAAAATAAATCAATCTGCCTAAAACAAAATATGAAATTATTAAATGTTGTAAGAAAAAAAAGAAGGGAATCTTTTTTTTTTTTTTTTGTGGTGGCAGGGATCAAACTCAGGGCCTTATGCTTGCAAGGCAAGCACTCTAATCACTGAGCTAAATCCCCAGCCCAGAAGGGAATTTTGTGACCATGTGTGATATAAATTTTGATATAATATCAAAACCTGGATGTATTAATTTAAAATATTGTTAAATTGAATTTTAACAAATAAAAATGTTTAATGAAAGACATTTTTAAAAAGACAGACTAAGAAAATATTATTTCTGACAAATTGGTTACGTACAAATTACTTTAAAAATTTCGAATCTCAAGAATAGCAAAACACTCCATATAAATGGACAAAAAGTTTAAGACAACATTTTGCCACAGAAAACTAAAAATAGATATAATACATTCATGTGTTTGACATTCTTAGTAATAGGGGAAATATCAATTAAACCACAATATGGTGCCACTATATAACAGTTTATAAATAGACATTTGTGGGTTTTGCAAGATTTAGGACTATTCTTCCTGAGCAGGCTCCAATAAAGCTTTTATAAATTTACTTTCAGATGACTGTGTGTAGCTCTGTTTGAAATTTATTCCCACAATGTACCAAAATGTAAGTAAAGCATGTACACCAATTATATTTGCATGTATATTATTAAACATCTATATAAACATCTACATTGAAAATAGCAATTGTTTAGCAATTTAAGAAATAATATTTTGAGGGTTTCATGCTTCAATTTTTAGTAAGAAATATAGTGAGAAATATTTTATTGCAGATAATTTTGTATTGCCTATATGTAATGAAAAATAAGTCAACCTTCCATCAGATTTTATTTTTTAGGAAATTCACTGTAGCTGTTAACCTTCCTTTGTTGCCCGCAGGAGTAACGGATGCATTTGACTGTAGCGTCTTGCTACGCTACACTGATATAAAACCAACAAAGTTGTTTAAAACCAAACTTAGCTTCCGCTTTCCTTTTTTAAAATCAAAAACACTGATTTTGTCTAAAATGACTGAATCTGAACTCTCTGGACCCTTTTTAGATGTGTTTTCGTCACAATTTAGTAGATTTTTTTTTATTTTCTTGAAACATATACTCTGAGTATCAATTTATTTATACTCGAATTACCAAATTCAGGAGCAGAATGTAGTTTTCTACCATGTTACTTTCTGCCAACATTACTGAAGCAATAATTTATGTGGTATCAACTATTACTTTTATATGTACTGTTACTCTCTGCTTCTCTCTTTTCAGGGAAATTAAAAAAAAGCCTACTCTGGTTATTACATGTCTGCCATAAGCTATGTTCATCCTGCTAATCAAATATTATGTCTTTTAATATCAATTTCTCCATTATTTCACAAAATTTTTCCTCATCCCACTGACAAAACAAAAAAGACAAAACAATGTTGTTCTCTTCGGTTGTGTGACTTTCGCCAAACAGTTCCAAAGTGAAGCTTTTCTCTCTGTATATTCTAATTGTGTCTTTAAATTCATATCTATTTGATCCATTTTTACTATAAATTCCTCACAGCATTTATTGTTATCCTACACCCTAGGCCATTTTCTTGCAATCCTATTTTATTAACTGACAAATGGCAAATTTTAATATTCAGAGATAGAAAACAGTACGAGCAATGACCACATACACAATACTTATCTTCAAATATATCACCATCTGGATAACTATATTTCCTTTATACAACCATGTACATCTCTCATCTGTGTTATTGTCTAGGAAACCCCAGTTTTCTTATAATTTCATCTTAAAAAGGGCCCCCCCCAACGTGCCTCATTCACGCTAGGCAGGTGCTCTACATTGAGCTACAACCCTAGACCAAGAAATGCTTTTTATGTGAAAGGGACCCATAAAAAACAACTTCTAAAAACTTCCTTAAGAATGAAAATATCAGCTTCCCACTCGAAGTTCCTTGCTGGATTTATTTAGTGCTGAATCAATACTGGCGTAGACCTGATTAAGAGGCTATTTGAGTTCAAGTCTGTATGTCTTCCGTCTCAGATTTCCTACCTGTATTGTATGAACAAAGGAAGGTGCATGACAGATTTTTTTGTCTTGGTGGCTAGAAGTCTTTGTTGAAAATGCACATTTGGGATCCTAACAACACAGGAGATTCCTAAAGTAACACAGGTCATTTTCAGACAGGACCTAATAGTGAAGACTGGGTCTATCCAAGAGTCACTCTTTTTCTTGCCACATGTCCAGGAAAATTATAAAATAGGAACAAATGCCAGTATTGAACCAGAATTTAAATAATACATGAAACATTAATTCACAATCAATTTCTAAATTCTTAAGTCAAGAAAAAATAAAAGTATTATGTCTCCACATATACCACAATACTGAAGCAACCAGGACAGCCGGACAAGATAGAGGAATCTTAGTTTCTCTGTTAGTCTCTGAAGACTGCTCTAGTGAAGTATCACACAGTAGGTAATTTAAAACCACAGAAATTTGTCTTATGATAGTAATTCAGGAAGCTAGCAACACGAAACCAGTGTTTCAGGAAGACTGAAACCTTTGGGAAGGCAACATGGAAGATCTGTGGACTATCACATCCAAAAAGAGCATCTTTATAGGAAGACAGATACTTTTTTGGGGAGTGGGGGGATCACACTCGGAGCCTTCCGCCTGTTAGGCAAGCACTCTACCGCTTGGGCTAAATCCCCAGCCCAGGAAGAAAAACACTTTGACCCATTTGCTTATATTGTCACTGAAGACAATTTCTAAGGCATAGAATTACAAAATCAATAACTCCGTGAGAGAAACAATTCTAATAAAAATATTGCTAAGACTATGCTATCATAAATATGCATTTCACTTAAACGGACATAAATGAAACCATATATTACATGCTCAAAACAAAGTTTATTATGAAATACCTAGAGAAATCTCAAAGTGGGAAAAATCAAAAAGCAAACACATCATAATCGAGAAGAATTGAAAGCATGCAATTTGAGTAATTGAATCCTTGAGAGGAGACATGAATCCCCAGTGCTCCAAATGGTGGTACTGCATAGTGATTGCTTCTTCAAAACAAGTGCATCATCAGGTGAAGACGATTAGATAAGCATCCAGAGTTTCAAAATACGATCATATTTTCAGTAAAATCCAGAGGACCAGTATCTGCCATAGGAAAAGGGGCGGAAGTAGCCATAACCACCATAGCCTCCAAGGCCATAGACAGAACCGTAGCCATAGCCCAGGCCACCGAAGCCACCAAGGCCATAGCCAAGGCCACCATAGTAATTGCCATAGTAGTAGCTCATAGTGTCAGGAGTCGAGGATGGGTTAGATGAAGGTGAGTTTGTGAGAATGAACGACACCACCCCATCCGGCACCTGGACTTTTATACTTTCTTGGTGTGGGAGTGGCACACCTCAATAAGGGCGTGTCAGCCTCTTTGAATGTCTACCCTTGACAAAAAAACACTACTATTAAACCATACCTTCCTTACTAATTGTAGTTCCAAAAATATGTGAAACATTTTTCCTTTGAACGTAGTTTAATTTTCATATCTGGAAATTAGAATGTGTATTGATTATATTTACAACTTCAAAGAAAGAAGAAAAAGGGGGTCTGGGGAGGCAGACAGTACTGTCGCTCTGTATTCCTTTCCCATTTTATACTGACACCTAGTGGTCAGATCCCTTTATTCCAGCTGCCCTGTTCGGGGGTGGATGTTCTGATTCTCCCAGACTCAGACTCTGAGACAGTTGAGAGCGATGCTTTGGAGGTAACCACTGTGAATGGAAAAGGAATAAGCAGAACAGGGCGAGGGAGCCATGAGACCTTAATAATATTTCTACGACATCTGTCCTGGGTACTCAAGGTGGTCTTCAGTAGAGGCACATGCTGCCTGTCACCGGCTGGGGGCGGCCCCAAGAGCACTGTGACTGGCTCCAGGGCCGAAGTGGACCGTGACAGCGCCAACACCTCGCCGTGCTCCTGGGCGAGGACTGTTTGCTGAAAGGGCACTTGGAGGACATCGCCGTACCATGGTGCGGATTTAAACACATGTGAACGCAGGCTTAAGGCATGGGCTGCCCTCAGGCGACTCAGCGCAAAGCCTGGTAAAGACGAGGAGATATGGACAGATTAGGTAGATAAACTGGATAGATAGATAGATAGATAGATAGATAGATAGATAGATTGATTGATAGGTAGACAGCAGATAGGATGATAGATATAGATAGATGGATAGATATATAGATAGATACATAGATAGGATGGATAGATATTTAAATAGAATAGGCAGATGGATACTTTGTTTTAAAATATAGAGAAATACCATGTACTTTTAAAATAAATATTATAAAGAAAATAACATGAAGTAGTATAGACCACTTCAAATTTTATGCTTCAATAGAACAAGATGATTTAGATGATTGTTAAATTCTTATTGAATCTCTGTAATGTGAAAATACTTTGTCATGAATTTGTTCAAAGGGATAGTGATTTGGAAATGTAATACAACCTATTTCTTGGCCTTAGAAACTCATCTCTTAAATTTAGTCTTGAATTTTGTCTGTCTGCGATGTGTACACTTATCTTTAAGGCAAATGCAGTTTGCATTTATAAAACAAAGCAGTTAAACAGTAGTAAAATGAGAGTGTAGTGACATTTGTTTCCAACACGGTAAAATATTAGAGGCTCTTGAGTTGATTTTAAAATAATGTCAAATAAAGTACGACTGGATAAGATGTTGTGGGGCAAAAGTAAGGAAGAGAAGAGAGAAGACACCATCACAGTGCCATGAACAGTGGTAAAACTAAGTGTATGGATGAGCAGAGAAGCCTTGATGTAGCACAGAGTCTGTAAAAGAGAAATTGTAGATTGTGAGGAGACAAAATGTATCAGAGATGTGCTGAGTGATATTTTAATTGAGAATTTTGCACTCATTTAAGTCCTATTTTTATTGCAAAAGCAGTGATGGGCACAGTATTTTTGAACTACTCTTTGGTGATCAGGATAGATTGTATGGAAAATCTTCAGAGCAAATCTTAGGGACTAGAAAAATCATCCTAGTGTTTGAAGAGAAGGGTTAAGGCTAGGCTTATAGTAAAATGAAGGGCCAAGAAATAGTGGACAACTAGGACACATTATAAATTAAATACCTACGTATGTATATGTATATATATATATATATATAAAATTAGAAAAAGACAAAATTATATAATTGTAAAGTCTTTACATTAAAATATGATATTTAACCATTATATAATTATTGTCATCAATAAATAGAATGATAACTTATGATTTTTTACATTTATTTAAAATTCTTAAGATGTTCATAAATATTTTAATGTATGCTAAACTTTATTGCATTTCATTTATGTTTCATTCATAATTAGAGGAGATGAAATTTAACATTTAGATAAACAGATCTTAGGTTTAACAGTATTTCAGAACAAAAAATATTTGTGTAACCTTGCTTCACATAATCAGAATCCCACATATAGAAATGTATTTTGGTCCAAATTCTATTACCCCCAAGTTTAAATGATTTCTTTCACTCCCATGGGCATTTTTGAGATTGTTCTGAATATTTTCTGAGATCTTAACACTGAATAGATATAAAATGACAGTAACTGGACTTAAATATTAATGAATTACACTGTCTAAAATATTTTCATGTGGAAATCTAATGTATAATATAAATATGTAAAATACACATTTACATTTTCTAAATTAGCTAAACCTTTCATCTTTCGTGCCACACGTTCTTCCTCTTCTCATAGCCTCACTTCATGTGTTTCTCACAAAGAATTGTAGAATGTGTGGAGAATACTGCATCTTCAAAACGAGGGCAACTGGTTTGAACAGTCCGTGTTCTGCTCTGGTTCTACTTTGGAAACAGGCTTCTGTTAAAGAATTTATGCAAGAGATTCTTGTGACATCATAGTGTAAACTCAGGGCAGCCTGAAGTTCATGACCTTCTATTGCTGTGCAGGTCAGGTAGGGTACGCAGAGTCAAGACTCTCTCTTCCCCAGACAGTATTCCTGAAACTCTCAGCCTGCTTTAAATGAATCCTGGCCATCTGTAGTCTCTCACTGCCTGTCTGTAAGTACTAAACCGACTTCATATGACTCATTGCACACATGGGTCTTCTGTGTGCAGGGTAACGGTGTGCTGTGAACCTGCAGCAAGCCCATCATGATGATGTTCTCCAGAATCTCAGAGCATCAAAAACCATCACTCTTCTTTCTCATCACTCATATTGTCAGAATAATTAACTATTTTGAAATGCTTCTTCTAAAAAGTGCCTTCAATTTTATTCTAAATCTCTCTGGAGAGGATGAGATGCATCCTCGTTAAGGCTTGTTGTAAATTTTATAAAGCATTTTTGATGCCAAAAATTGTTATTTTTGTGAACAGATTTCTTGTTTTTGCTATCATTTTCCTCAAAATCCAGACAATATGAATAAAAAATACCATTTATAAAATGAAGTTCATTAAAAGGCTCTGATTTTATTCTGTTTTGTTTTATTCCTACTTTTTTAAATTTACATGAAATGAACTTTTTTATCCAACCTGATTTTATCCAACCATATCAACTAGTTCCAGCTAAAATATTTTCTGTAATACTGAATCACTGCTTTTCATTTGTCTTTCCTTTTTCTTTCATACTGAATGAATAATAGTTAATTCAGTATTGTACCTAATTTAAAGCATACATCATCATTTTATGTGTACAGGGGGCTTTCTAAATCCAAACAAAAAAATAAATCTAATTTGTAGCATTTGGTGATTTTGTTATGTAAATACTTTTATTACAGCCTCTGTCAGCCTTACTACTGTGATGCAACTAAACTGAACAGAGAAATTAAAAGGGCTCTACAAATTTCACTTCTGTGAACTGGTATGAGCTGTCTCCAACACACCAACAAGAATTTGTGCACATAAAAGGAAAGGTCAGGATTATTTGGAATTTGAAATGTTCGTATGATTTACTACCACTGAATGTCACACAAAAATGGAAAGCTATGATAGGCAAAAGCCACCATAACCAAGTAATGTGTATTCTTAAGACTTCTATGACATTCATATCTAAGGAAATGTGGTGGACTTATTGTAGTGAGCTTGAGCCAGAACGCCCAGATGGAGTGAGTCGGTGTGCTTCTGGGCGTGGAGGATCCACCCGAGGATTGTTGCTGACACAACATAAAGGAGAACAGGAGCAGAATACAGCAGCCGGGTGTTTCCCAGGAGAAGCTCTGTTGTGGCTGGTTCTTCCAGAGGGAACTTGGCTGTTCTCGTCACAGAAGGATCTCGGGGCCTTGCTGTCATCGATGATGACTGCTGTTCGCTTCAAGGGAGCTCTGGTCTTCATCTCTGCTGCCAGCATCATATCCTCGTTCCAGTATAGATCCCTTCAGCCATTTAGCACAGGCCCAGATGTACACGGGACAGTGCTGTGGGCTCCCAGCCCTTGACTGGATCTTTTGGGTCTCCGGCGCATAGGTAGACATTCTGTACTCTTGCTGCATTTGGCTTGTGTGTGTGAATGTTGTACTGTGTAAATGTGCTGTATTAAACCTGCTGTCTCGCAAACCATTGACTCTAGAAAAGTAACTAATACAGGAAACAATGGTAAGAGGTACCTATCATCCAGAGTAAAATATATTAAAAGGAAAATGTTTTACTTTCCAAACATACAAAACTCAAATGCATTGAATGGTTAAGAAGAAATGAAGTCAGGTTTGGAAAGTCAGTGAAAAAAATGTATTCGAAAGTTTCTCCAGAACTGTCATTGAATGTTTAGGGAAACTGTGGAATATGGGTATTGCAGCAGAAATAGTAATTCCCGGCTCAACTGGTGAAATTTTGAATCAGAGATACAGGTCCACACCAAAACAAGTGCATCTTTTGCACGATGATATCTTCTCCACTAGCCCAAGACAGTCTTCAAAACTATAACTGATGATACTATAGCACAGAAGAGAACTTGTCTTTGAAAGTCTCCCAAAATTCTGAGTTTTGAATGAAAAGTCAATTTTCTTCAGTAAAATAGAGAACTGATATGCTCTATACAAAGAAGAACAAGGTTTTGAATTTCCATTACTGAAGTTTATTAAAGGATGGACACAGAAATATCAAGATATAAAGAGGAACTATTCATATTCCACTTCAGGAAAGCAAACCCCCTTTGCAGAGCCTTCCTCAATAGCCCAGCCTAGGTTCTCACTATATCCCTGGTAACAGTGAAGAAAACATGATGGAAATAATATAAAATCTATGTATTTATGCAGTGGCCTGTGTTTTCAGTAAAATCTGGAAGACCAGTATCTTCCATAGGAAAAGGGGTGGAAATAGCCATAACCACCATAGCCCCCGAGGCCATAGCCAGAACCGTAGCCATAGCCCAGGCCGCCAAAGCCACCAAGGCCATAGCCGAGACCACCATAGTAATTGCCGTAGTAGTAGCTCATGCTGTCAGGAGCCAAGGAATGGGTTTGACCAGGAAGGTGAGTTTCTGAGAATGAATGTCAGCACCTGCACACAGACTTTTATACTCTCTCAGCTCATGTTTGGCCTGCCCCCTTTTCCCCACACCTATTTTGCATTCCTATTCCTTTCACAAGAATGTGACAAACAGCCCAATTATACTCCTGTTTGTGATTTGCGAAGTTGTAATTATGCTTATATGTAATCTCATTTACTTATTTCCTTCCTTTTCATTTCTTAAGACAGACTCTTTTAATTAAAAACTAATTACTACTTAATCTTCAAAGTCTATGACTATGCTTCAGGTACCAAAACTGGATTTCCAGGTGCAATCTGACCGCTTCTTGCATCAGGTCTAATTTTTCTAGTCATTGGCTTTCATGTTCTTCCTAACCTAGATATTATTCTTTACTATGTATTTCTTATAATGTGCTTGACTCTGTTCGATAAGGCACATTGTTTGAGAAATCAGTATGATGCCACACAAGCCTTTAATTCAACCCCTGCTGTACGCTGCCCGTGCCGTACAATCTTGAGTACCTCTGGATCTCCTAAAATACCAATTCTCATATGTGTGCAAAAATTATTTTAATCTCTGTTTTTGGCCCTTGTGATTAATCTGTCTATTCATAGAGCAGTAAGACTTGCATGCTTTACTTTTCTGTAAACTCACGGAAGAAATTATATCAAAGGACTAAATGTAGTGCCCTGGAACATCTTCCTCTTGTATAGTTTTGAAGCTCCTTAAAGGTGCACAATCAAACTAAAACAACAGGGGCATCAAAATAGACAACATGAATTGATTTAAATGAATGGGGAATGTCTTTACCATTTTTGAAATTCTGAGTTTAATTAATTCTGAAATAACTTAAATACAATAAGAATGTATCTTTTAAAGAAGGATCACATCTCATAAGGAAATCTGATTTAAGCCTTTTATAAGCAAGCATTAATAAGAAATATAATTCAAAAATAAAATATATTGTTCAATATGAAATACCAGCAAAACATAAATCAGGAAAAACTATTGAGATGAATAAATACAGTTTAAATCACATTTTCTATCTCAATAAAGTAATTTTATTGGAAATGTGAAGATATTTTCTATGTAATAAAAAAGTTAATACCATGTCCTTAATGTGGCACTGATGAAAGAAATTCTGTCTTGATTGCTGAAATTCTAAATCAGTAAAATAAGCCCTGTTATTTCAGGTTGGCTCTAACCAGTGTAATTGCTTCATCAGGGGTCCACATCAGTCTATCAGGAAAGCAGTGGCCATGAGGCCAAGATGGTGTATGATTTTGAGAACATCCAAAGCACAAAAGAATAAATTGACTGCAGTAATGAATGTCCGAAAGATTAAGATATCAACAAATTTGTGAGTAGAATATAAGCAATCTATTTCTTCAATGGAAAGAAAGCAATTTTTGGTCGAGAAATCTACCAGATGCCAACTACAAGCCCCCAAATTATGGAGACCAAGCATGGCCCTGTCTGACATAATTGTTTGCATAATGATTTCTAGGAGCTAGAGATCAGTATTGAAGGTGAAAAGGTGCCACCTGTATTTAAAGGACACCATCCACAGAGGGCAAGACAGCCATAATTCATCTGTGAGAACAGTAACCAACACTACAAAGATTCTTTTTGAAACTGAGGTCCTAAGAAATATGCACACACAAAAAATCATTCAGCTGCTTTGAGATTTTAGCCCTGGCTTAAATTATGCTACATTTTATTTAGTGGTTTTCATAGTCAGCATCCCCCAATCTGTGGTTCTTACAGACTCTACTAAAGCAGCACTCTTGCAATGACATTGAAAAAACAACTAAACTATTTGTCTTCTTAGCTCTATGGTGATGAAGATATTTGCTTTTGTTTTGGTGCTGGAGATTGAACCCAGAACTTCGAACAGGATAATGAGTATTCTATCACCAAGATGAACCTTCACCCCAGAATATTTGTTTGTGCGATATTGAGTAGTTAAAGATTTAAATATATGAGCTCCATTCTTCATAACTACAGGCTTAAAAAATGTGTGTGTGTGTGTGTGTGTGAATTTTCTCTAATGGTATGCAGTGGAAATGAACTTACTGGATAACAATTATTTCCAACAGAATCTCGGAAAAACATGGCGAGATAATGAGGGCAGTCATTTACAAAAGATTAGAATGAATGAAAAGTCCTTATAAGTCAAAGAGATTAAAAGAACAACTTATGTAAGTTTCTACCATGAGTTAATACCAGCGTTCACGGTTCTGGCAATCAGAGATAAGTGAGTGCGAGTCAAAATAAGTCACTAAATTCAAGTTTTAAAGCAGCTAAGCAAGCCTCACACTTAAAATTAGAATACTTGTCAAAGATGTGGAAAGCATTTAACATTCCTCAAAGAACTTGAATAAAATGCCTTCAGTAAATTTTTGAGTAATTTCTAAAGAATTATTTCTAAGGTAAATAATCTCGGAGGAAAAATAATTGTTCAGTATGAAAATATATTCCTTAGGTATGGCAAACCATATAAGACATGTTCTTAATGCATGGACAAGAAAGCAAATCAAGTGGCAATAAATACATTTATTGGAAATATTAGCACTTCCATAAAAAGAAGAAAGCATCATGTTAACAAGCTTCAATAGTAATAATTTTTTTCAATGGGAAAAATAAGTCCTTAATTAAGTGTGGTGGACCTAATATGGTCAACTTGCGCCAGAACACCCAGCTGGACTGAGTTGGTGTGATGCTGGGCGTACGAGATCCACCTGAGGGTTGTTGCTGATGCAACATAAGGCAGAGTGGGAGCTGCAGCTAGTTGGCGGGCTGTTTCCCAGGAGAAGGTCTGCTGCGGCTGGTTCTTCTGGAGGGGGCTCGGCTGTCCTCGTCGAGGAAGGAGCTCGAGGCCTTGCTGTCGTCGAGGATGGCTGCTGTTGCTTCAGGGGAGCTCTGGTTGTCATCTCTGCTGCCAGCATTATATCCTGGTTCCAGGGAAGATCTTTTCAGCCATGATGTGGAGACACGGACATACGTGGAACAGTGCTGTGGGCTCCCAGCCCTCAGCTAGATCTTTTGTGTCTCCAGTGTCTAGATGGACATTCGGCACCTTCTGCATTTGGCTTCTGGGTGAGTATTGTAATCTATAAATGTCCTCTATTAAGTCTGCTCTCTTAAAACCACTGGTTCTAGCAAACCTAACTAACACATTAAGCTTATTTCAAGATGAGTGATTTTTGATATATTTTGGTTTTCTTTTCTTTTGATTAGTTTTGTTTTCTTTTGCTTTCATTTTTACCTTTCATGCATAAACCTGACTTCAATGTGGTTGAAATTGAATACATCTAAAGTGAAAATATTCTTGAGAATATTAAGAAACTCAATAGAATAAACAATAAATTAATGATGTGAAAGAGAGAAGGTTCATAAAATATCAAGTTTATTAGTAGAATAGAAAGATAGATACCCTTCATAAAAAGGACACTGGACACCCTCGCTATATCCATCATGGTACTCAATTCAGATTTAGGGCCAGAGTTAGAGAGAGTCCAGGGCGCCAAGCAGATTCATGGATGCTCATAATGCCACCACTTGCATTTTATTGTGTAGGGGAGTGTCCAAGCCTACCTAGAAATTCTTAATAAAGTGAAATACGGTAAGGTCCTCAAAGTATTCTAGAGTACAACAAAGTTTAAGAATTAACAAGTTAGTGTCACAAGAGAGAACCCAACTATGAGGCTCAAAGTTTTGCTAAGATTCTCAAAAAATATTTATTTAGACATTTCTCTTCTCTCAGTTAATTTTGTGTGAAGAAATAAAGCATAAAACACAATGTCCTCTAGGTTGTCATAAATAATATTCCTTTCTTTTATTGACTGAATGGTAACATATATATATATATAATATATATCACAAATTATTTATCTCTTCAGGCATCGATGGGCACTTCAGGTGTTTCCCAAACTTGATTATTCTGAATAATGCTGTAACGAACATGAGGGTGCAGTTATTTCTTTGAAAATCTAATTTTATTCCCCATGGATATATGCTAAGAAGTGGGTTTGCTTAATAACATGATAGTTTTATTTTTAATTTTTTGAGGGAAACCCCATAATGTGTTCCATAACTGTATACCAATCTGGATCCCATCAGCAAAATGCAAGTGTTCCCCTTTCTCCCGTCTTTGGGAATTTGTGATATTAAGTCTCTTTTCATCCATGTTTCCTTTTTGTAGGAAAATGTCTACGTTGTTTGCTCAGTTTTGTGTGTTACTTTCTTGTCGGTGTATATTAATTTGCAGAATAATTTGTTTCATTGTGGCATTTTCATACATGCGTGTAACATGCTTCAATCATATCCATTTCCCATGATTGTCCTTCAACGTTCTCTTTGCCCTCCGTCATTATCCTCTTCTGTTCCGTGTATGACCTTGTGTTTATTTTCAGAATAAGTATGGTTTAATGAGATGTTTAGCTGCTGGGTTGACAAGGGATAAGGTGTGGCAATTAAATTTGAGAGTAACCTTGATTGGCTTTGGGATCCAGCGGGGTGGATTTGTGGAGCATACTTCTAGGTGTACAGCTGAGTAACAGATGCATAACCCTGGGATCTATACCTGGTCCCTTGCCTCTTGCTCTATGACTCTGTTCTGCTCTGCTTATGGAATGCTACGACCTGGGGAAAGACTATTCCAAGACTTCACTTGAGCGGGCCAAAGCCATGTTTCAGGCATTTTTCAGAATCTGCAGCAGTGGGTTTGGCCAGCCTGCTCAGGGTCCTCAGAGTAGTGCATCTCCCATGGGGTCCCTTACGCGGGTAGAACTGCTTTCATACCACAGATAAGATGGACTGCACTCACGTATCAGGAATCTTTCAGGTTCTTTGGCTAGCACCAAATGTAACTGGCCTGTCACCTGAAAGAAATAGGGCATGACTCTTCCAGAGTCTTGGAGCAGATGGTTTTAGTAACAGGCCAAATAGAGTTGCAATTGAGTCTAGAGGGATGGGGACATTTTCAGGTCTGTATCCAGGATCATGGTTTCCATGTCTGCCCCCTGACAAAGGTAGGACCTTTCAAAACAGCAAGCTTAGGTCTCAGAATACATTAGGTGCTCACATTCTCCTATATGAATTCTAAGGGTCCCACAAAGAAGCTGTATTTTGTGTATGATTGTGAAATTATCATTGCTGTGAGATAATATTAGTGGAGGAATGCCTATTCCACTCTCATGTTGATATTATTTTATCCATCAAGAGTTTCAATTTAGAAATAAGGGCTGTCTACTAAAATATGATATAGCATACAATGTAAAGCTTGGAAAAGTGGTTGAATGGAAGATATAAAGTAGAGAGACATAATTATTCAAATGGTATTCAGACCATCAGACTATACAGAAATGTAGGAGAGATTAGATAAACAAAAATCCAAGAAATGAATGCAGGGACTGCTAGTACATAAAGGTAAAGAAAGAGAAGAAAACTCCAGCAAAAGATCATGAGATAGATTGATCAGCATGATAGGAAGGAAATATGGGATGGGTGATGATTGAGATTAATTACACAGATTTTCAATAAGTATCAGTTAGCAAATTTTCATGTAGATACCATATTGCTGAAGTGTAACAGTGCGGCAGTTAGAGTGGAATTTTACCTGGATTGGCTTTGGGATCAGCCCAAGAAATTGGTGGAGCACACTTCCAGGTGTGTCTGGGTGGGTCATGGAGGTTGACCTTGGGACCTATGTCCGGTACTTTGGCCACTTTGCTGTACACTCCCTGGACCCCATGAACTAAGCAGCTTTGGTCTGCTATGCTTTTCCACCATGAAGTCTCTGTTTTGAAGCTACCAATCATGCATTGAAACTACGAGATAAATTAAACCTCTTCTTTAAAGTTGTTTGCTATTTGTCTTTTAAGCCATCTTTAACTACTTTATAAGATAAAGTCATTGCTTTAACTATGCTACTTTTATCTGTTAGTGTATTTTTAATTGGATGTAATATACAACTGGTAAAAATTTAGATTTTTAGGGCATATCTTTCTAATTTTTTATAGCATAATTTACATCTTGATTCTTTCAGAGATTTTCTTTCTAGACACTGCAGTCAGAGATCTTTCTAAATTCAGTTATTGATTCTAGGCATTAGTGATCTCGAGAACAATTAGATTTTATAGATATCTTAAGATCTTCCAAGTATATAACCGTAGACTGTGAGAATAACCCTCTTTTTAAACCCGTGTGCTTATTATGTGTTGTGGACTTATTGTGATCAACTTGAGCAGGAACGCCCAGCTGAACTGAGTTGGTGTAGCTCTGTACATAGAAGGTCCACCTGAAGGTTATAGCCAACAGAACATAAAGGAGAACGGGAGCAGCAGATAGTGGCCAGCTGTTTCCCAGGAGAAGCTCTGTTGCAACTGGTTCTTCCAAAGGGAACTCGGCTGTTCTTATTCACAGAAGGAGCTCAGGGCCTTGCTCAGGGATGGCTGCTGTTCCCTTTGGGGAGCTTGGGTCTTTGTCTCTGCTGTGAGCATTGTATCCCAGATCCAGAACAGATTTCTTCAGCCTTTTAGTGCAGACACAGATGTACATGGGACATTGCTGTGGGCTTCCAGCCCTTGATTGAACCTTTCGGGTCTCCAGTGCACAGAAAGACATTCGGCACTCTTCCTGCGTTTGGCCTGTGTGTGTGAATGTCGTAATTTGTAAATGTCCTGTATTAAATCTGCTCTCTTGCAAACCACTGACCCTAGAAAGGTAACTAACGGATTATGTCTTTGTTTTGATTTATATTGTTGGCTCTCCTCCTGTATGATGTTGATTGTGATGAGTGAGGAAGGACATCTCTTTGTTCTCAATATTAAGGAGACAACCATGTTCCACCACTGAGTTAATGTGAGCCAGTTTTTTTTTGGTAGATACCTTTATCAGAATGGATAGTCCTAGCTTTAGTGTGCTGTGTGTCTTTTTCATAAATATATGCTGATTTTTTGGTCAGCTTACTGTTGTTTCAGTTGAAATGATTTTGCTTTCTTTTTTTTCTTTTGATGACAGCTTGGACCACATTGATTGACTGGTCATTACTGAAAAAGACTTGCATTCTTATGATTTTTCATGAAGAATTTCTTTCTATACATTAATGCCTTTAAATTTCTTAACTTTCATTCAGGAATTTTGCATCTATTTTCATGAGATATTCTAGTATTTAGTTTTCTTTTATTGTACTATATATTTAGTTTTGATGTCTGAGTAATGTTGGGCATAGAAAATGAGTGTTTAGGGACTGGGGATTTAGCTCAGTGGTTAGAGTGCTTGCCTTGCAATCACAAAGCCTTGAGTTCGATCTCCAGCACCAAAAGAAAAAAAAAATAAAAAGAAAGAAAGAAAATGATTGTCATACTCTCATAGCTTTGGGATTTTGAGTTGGTGACTATTCTTGATGTGTGCAAAAATGTGATACAGACTGTACAATCTCAGTCACATGAAATGACATATTGTGTGTGTATACACAGGCTTTAGAAGGACACATCCCACTAAGCTGTTTGGACTTCAAATTATATTGTTCTTTGCTTGTGTTACTTTCTATAATGCACATAATCACTTTTTACAAATAAAGATTATTTTGAAAACTCAACAAGACAAAAGAGAGCCTTGGCCTTAATCTCTTTTAATATCTGTGAAATCAGTAGTGCTACTCTTCTTTCACTATCAATTTTTGTATTTGCATCTTTTCCCTCTTCCTTGCTTAGCATACCTAGAAATTCATCAATTTATTTGTCCCAAATATATAAGCATTTAGTTTCAATGATTTTATCCACTCTACCACTGTTTACAATTTAACTGTCTCCTATTTGTTGTTAATTAGCTCTCTTTTCTCTAGTTTTCATGGGTAAAACATTGATTACTTTTTAAAGTCTCCATTCTTTCTTAATGTGTACATTTAATGCATAAATATCCACTAAGCACTACTTATAGGAGCATTCCACAGATTCGATACATAATAAAACCTTGCATTGCAGGTAACATTCTGTGAGTGTGCTGCATGACGAGCAAACATTTCTAAGAAATTTTAACTTGATAAATGAGTATAGTCTTGCAATACAAGTAGTATGTGACATCTAACATCACATGATCCAACTGAGAGTCTCTCTCTTTCTCTCTCTTTCTCTCTCTTTCTCTCTCTTTCTCTCTCTTTCTCTCTCTGTGGAATCGTGGGTGATCATCTCCCAACAGCAAGAGATTATGAAGGAGATATCCTCTGCAGAGGAGGAGTAGAAAAAGGCAGAAGAATCCCTCACTTTAAGTGAGACTATGGAGATGTGTAAAATGTGGAAAACAGTCCAAAATTTCGTAGAAAAGCACCAGGTGAATAAGACTGTTGCAGTGCGAGGGATCAATGTGTTTAACAACAATACAATATCACAGTTCCATGAAATCCTCAAAAAGGGGCAAAAGCAAGTGTCACTGATAGCTCGTTGATTCTGTTAAGTATCTGTACATATTTTGTACAATTATATTCTTTCAAATTTAACGTTTTTAATGTTCTAGAGTATGTTTTTCTTGGTTAAGAGAATAAGCATGAGAAAAACGTATCTAGTACTCCACAAACATTAGACCAACTTGGTCATTTAGGTCACTCCTGATTCTCTGCATGATCTATCAATTACTGGAACAGAAATAAATTCTCTATTATATCGTGCTGCTTTTATACATCTAGTTTCAACTATCATTTTTTGCCTCATGCATTTTGAAAATGTGTTATTAGGCACACACATTTCTAAGGAGAAGAATCGAGGTGTGTGCATAGTTTGGACAAGAGAGATAAATGAACCATATCTCTAGCCTGGATAATCTTCCTTATTCTGAAATGTGCCTTTCTTTCCATCTGTTTTCTTTAGATTTATGTATGCATTATATTTTCTCTCTGCTCTCTACTTGTAACTTACCTAAGTGTTTGTGTTTAAATTAGGACTTTTGTCGACTTTATATAGTCTTGTTTTACTACACATTGTGACAAACCTATGTTTTGAAAACTGGCAAAATTAGATATTCATATTTTAAGAGTTTTTTTTATTCTAATAACCAACTCGCTATTTTCCAATGATTGCATTTTTTTTTTCATTGCTACTTGTCTTTTTTAATGCTGCCTTTTCTGGTCTGGGGTATTTATTATAATTCTATATCATCACTTTATTGATTTTTAGTTTATACTTGTCAATTATTTTTTTA
Organism: Hystrix cristata; assembly: GCA_004026905.1. Classification (NCBI taxonomy): domain Eukaryota; kingdom Metazoa; phylum Chordata; class Mammalia; order Rodentia; family Hystricidae; genus Hystrix; species Hystrix cristata. Next base: position 20,884 of record PVJO010013021.1, on the reverse strand, counting down.
GTTTTCATAGATTTTGGAATATTCGTGTTTAAATAATCTCATTTATTTGCAAGTAATACATACAGCTTCACATATTGTGAAGTCCTTAAAATAAATACACAGTTTCTTGTGTCTCTCTCATAAAATTGCTGTTATCAGTCAAAATTCTTCATTTTGCTTTTACAAAAAGTATAACTATCCAGTGTGTCACTGTTTTGTTCTCAAGCTTGAATTTGTAGAAAATGAAGTAAGAAAACAGTATTTCATCTTACCTTTAATTTTCCATTTTTTAACTACATCTTTGATTAGATCAAAGTTTCTGACCTAATTCACTTTCTTTCAGCCTGAACAAAATACTTCAATAATTCTAGCTAAGTAGGTTTTTGGGTAATAATTTTCCTCAGTTGGTTGTTTTACTTTTGTTTAATTTAGATTGTATTCACTCTCCTTCACTGTGAAAAGATATTTTCACTAGTCATAGAATATAGTCCTTATTTATTTTTCCTTCACATTTTAAAAACACCCATACATTCTTCTTCAACTCATGGTTGCTGACTATAGATCTTAAAGTGTGAGACAAAATAAATCATTCTTCTTTAAATTGTATATTTCAGGTATATGGTCCCAGTGATGAAAAGCTAATCAGAACATAGTTCTTGATGTCAGGAGTTAAGGATTTAGTTTGGTATACAAGGTGGCATGCATTGAAACTCTACATAGTATGTTTGTCGTATCTATTTAAGAGTGAGTATAAAAATCCTCGAAGATGTATCAAGTTCTTCTTCCCAATGAAAAGTGTAAAAACAAATCATTTAAAAATTCCTTTATCTCTGAAATAGTCTGAACTTGCTTTCAGAGGCAGATCATTAGTTTTCTTTCTGCTTGTACTCTTGAGAAACAATCTTTAGCTATGATAAATGATAGCCATATCTTTAAAATACTCCTTTCTACATTTAGAATTTTGTAAATACATTTTTCAACTTCAAGTAGTTCTATAAAATAACATGACAATTTGCCAACTATTAATTATGTTGTCTCACTAAAGTATTTTTAATCCCGTATAGTTTCCACATGATTTTTCCTTTTATTATTCATAAATATCACAGAACTTACTCACAAAATGACATAACTGCAAAAGTATGCTCCCTTTTTATAAAAATGGGGATAAAAATTTAATGTTACTTTCCTTCATGGTTACTTATCAGTTTCCCAAGTGTATATCCTAAAATATCTCAAGTGATTTCAAAAGCAAAGTGAATAAATATACATAATGATGCATGCCAACCAGCAGGGTTTGAATAAAGAAAAAATAGAAGTTACTAAAACCTCACTGTGTAAAACTGAGGATCTGTAAATGACAATAGTATCCATCAAATACACTTAAGTCTCCTTAATTACAGGAATATTTAAAAATCATTTAACGCACTATACTCTAGCTTTCTCAAGTGAATAACGAAATAAAATGTTTAGAATTTTTCCTCAAGTTATAATTTTTTTTTTCTCTGTGAGCACATAGAACAATCTAAGAGCTTAATGTGAAAAGTAGTAAATCTGTAGGGATAGTGACTTGATAGACTAACTAAATTGTTAGAAATATTAATAACCAGAAATACCCAGGGTCTTGTACAGGAAAGTTGGAGGGTTTGTTTGCTTCTTTTTTTGTTTATTCTTAACTAAAACATAGGGCATGATGACTCTGAAGTGGCTCATCACTTTCCCAAGGATATACAGTAAAACTTTAAAAAAAAAAAAACAAATAAACGTATATAGGCATACAGAGACAGACCTATTTGGCTAGAAAGCTAACCATTTCCCATTCATCACCCAAACCCTGAAAAGTTTATTAATTGTCTGATGTATTTCAAAGACAGTAGAATAATACAGCTTAAATGAAACATTGTAAAATCATCCATTTTTCCAGTATTTTAACTTTACAAATCTTACATGCGATGTTCAAAAACAATAGAGTTTAAAAAGTCATGCTCAAAATCCCCAAATGTGGCTTTACCCAGGTTGCTTCCTGTGAAAAAATCAAAGAACAAGTCAGAAACTTCTTCTAGAAATAAAGAAAGTATACTATTGGATTTAAATATTTATTTTGTTATTTCTATGAATAGATATTTGAAGAAAACTTGAAGCAGGCTTTTAGGATGATTAAGTTTGAGTAATGTGGAGGGAAGCACACATACTTAAAAGAATCTGAAATTTTGATGGAAAAAAACAGACAAAGACCTTGATTAGAACAGTCAATTTCAGCAGACAGTAAAAAATCACAAACCAATTCTTTATAATCGATTACGAAATGCCCTGTGATAATGCTTCTCTTTTGATACGGTTATTTTGTTGTACGCATTTACCAGTAGATATAAATTAAAACCACAAGCTCTGTAATAGATGATTGTAAATGACCCTCAAAATGTCAGTTTAAACACAATACATTCTAAATCAGAGTCATTGTTTTCTTTCTTCCCAAATCTTTCACTTGTGTAAATACTTAGAATTGCAGAAATAATTTTCAGACCAAAGAAAAAGCTCTTATGTTGAATCTCATTTCAATTCTATCAGTTTTTAGCTGCATAATTTAAACAAAACCATATTAAACTTAGAATATAGATCACTATTATGGGTTGATTTGTGTCTTACTCCAAAAAGAGACATATTAAATTCTTAATACCCCAGTTCTGTGAATGTGACCTTATTTAGAAACATTCTGTACACTTTTAATCAAGCTGGATGATGCCATTAATGAGAGTCTTAATGTAACTGTTCATTGTGATTTGTATCCTCATTAGAAAGAGAAATTTAGACACAGAGAAAAAAGAATATAGAGACACCCTAGGACAACAGCTTATGATAGTGTCACTAGAAATGGCAGGTAACACAATGGCACAGCAAGGAGGGCTGAAGAAGGCACGTAAACCACCCAGAGCTGGAAAAAGACCAAAAAGGAACCCTGTAGAGGTGTTAGAACAACAGTGACCTTTGAAGATAACTGTATCTGGGATTTCTACCCTCTAAAACTGTAAGATAAGAAATGTCTTTTCTTATAAGTCATCCAGATATTTGGTACTTTATTCAGCTCTAGGAAGATAATAAAATCACCTACTGTTTTTTACAACACGATATGTATTTGTGTATTTGAATGAGTGTATGTGTGGGAGGCTAGGTTTATTTCAAAACAGTTATTGGAACTAAAATTGATCACCAGGTTTACATGACTTAAAAATAGATCAGCAAAGGTAAGATAATTGCTGTATATCACATAAGATTAAAGAGAGAATACAACCCCCATCTGTCCCCCAAAAGTCCATGTTTTCCCCACTATTCTGTATCTTGAAGTTGTATGAGGACTTTATAATACTTCTTTATACTTTAGTTTATATTGTAGAGAGTATTATGAGAACTAAATAATTAAATGTGTATTAAATGATTATATGAACTAAATTAATATATATCTATGTGTATCTCAGAATATCTCACACGAAGTAGCCAGAAATTTTAATTAACTTCCTTTTTGTCACTAATTAGCTCTGTTTATTCAACAGATATTTACTGAATTCATGTCATACACTCAGCTTAGTTCCAGATCACTCACTACAAGTTCAGGGTTGTTTAACCTCAAAATCTCATGCATAATGCATCCCATTGGGTTTTGGTTTTCCTCATTGTTGTTGTTCAATCACCCTCTGACTAATTGTGTATAAATCTGCACAGAAAAAACCGAAAACAAAACAATGTTAACTTTCATTTTTCTCCCCCTTTTATTTTGACTTAGAGAAAAAAAAAAAAAAAACAGTCACATATTTTCCAATCTACAGAAACAGCGGGACAGTCTCTTTCAAACCAGCGTCCTCCCTCCGTCATGGTCTAGATTCGGAATGTTCCCTGAAGAATTTCATGATTTGAAAAGCTTTAAGAGATATTTAAGACTAAATGATTTGCAAGTTTGTCTGCAGCCCAGTTTTCCCAGAAAAAAAATGTGTATATTAAAATTAAATACCACAAAGTAGAGGTTAAATACTTATCACCACAAAAAGTGATAAGTATGTGACGTAATTGATGTGTGAGTTAGCTTTATTTAAGGATGCATGCGACCAAAACATCATATTCTATGAATACATGCCATTATTGTTTTCGAATAAAATAAAATTAAAAAAGAAAAGAATAAGTTATCGGGCAGAAGGCCTGCTGGTTTCCAGATGACCATCAAATTATTACACTTCAGACAAAAAAACAAAACAAAACAAAAACAATGTGACCATAAAGTATAATAACATGTAAATGAAATAAGACCATTTTCAGCATTACTATTTTAAAAAAAAACCAACAGGAACATTCTGAAAGAACAATTGCTATTCCAGTTTATTGATTTATATTTTTGTCTCTTGAAGTAATTTTCACACCAGTTTTCCAGTATGTCTTCTAAGCATACAGAGTCCTTTTAGGAATGTTTAGGTGACCTGCTCTTGAAATGGAGAACATGCAAAAAGTGGTCCCAAAACACGGCTCACAGAGAATGTAAGAGCAGAACTGGGCATCAAGCACGGCTGCAATTTAAGGAAGTCGAGACCTTGGCTTCCATCTTGAACAGGGATTTTCAAGGATGGTTGGACTAGTGGAAAGTTTGGGAAATGCCTAGAAAGAAATTATCTAAGAGTATATACCCCAGGAAGCTAAACTAGCAAACGGACTTCAGCTGTTTTCCATTCTGACAGTCCTCAGGCTTACAATTTTGGAAATAATACCTATTGCAAAACAAGACCTTTGCACTACAGATGAAAAAATAGCTAGTGATGTAATATAACTTGTCAAGGAAACAGCTTTTCTTACATGTTTAATATTTTAAAATTGACCTGATTGTTCATAAAGACATTATAAATTTGAAAATTCAGCATCGGGTCCTTGGAAGCTCTGTATGTTGCAAATGTTTATAAATATCATTTTGTATGAATCCAACATTTCTTTTAAAATTTATTTTCCGTAGATTTACTGTCATTCTCTAATAAATCTCAGAAGAACACAAACACATTTATTGGAAAAAAAAACTTGCAATTAGTTATTATTTAAAATGAAGCCACAAATTAACAGTGTACAGAATCATAAGAAAACACACAAATCGTTGAATAAAAACAAATCATAGAAATAAAAATAATAGGGTTTTTTTGTTTTTTTGTTTGTTTGTTTGTTTGTCTTGGTGCTGGGGATCGAACTCAGGTTTTCTCCTTGCTAGGCAAGCACTCTACCACTGAGCTAAATCCCCAACAAAATAGTAGTATTTTTGTTCATCTTATTCTCCCATATCCTCAGCGTTTAGAACAGAATCTGCCATATGAAGACGTGATAAATATATGTTGCATTATATTTATTGTTCAATCAACATATTAGTGAATCAAAATACTAATTAAGAAAAGACTTAATACCCTGAGTGAAATCCCTTATGTTTGTTTTGTAGATACTGAAATGAATTGACAAAGCCTTGCTTGCTGAGTCCATTAAACATACTTACTAAACACTATTTTAAATAGATCATACATGCTTACAACAAATGCTAATTAAAAAAGAAAACATGAAAACTCCATTTCACTGGACTGATTCCAGGTTGTCCTGGGGGGATTGATGACCGGTTTCTTCCAGAGCGTAAAGTCAACAAAAGGTTGACATTTTCTCCACTTCCCAAAAGGAAATGGCATCATTGAGGCACATGGGCAAGAACATGCGAGTAAAAAGAATCTGGGCTTCAGCAGGTCCTTTCTGTAGAAGCCAGAGAAGCCATATCCTCCATAGTACAATGGGCAGAGGCAGCTGTATCTGTAGTCCCCATAGACGCTGCCCAAGCTGAGTCTGCGGAAGCCGCAGCCCAGGCCTCCGGAGAAGCCGCCCATGGTATACCTCATGGAGTCAGGGGTGATGAGCCGGTCTCACACTGAAGATGATTTTCCTCAGTTTGTGTGACTCTAGCTTCTCAGGATGTTTCTATAACCTCAGTAGTGGATGTGATTAACAATGACAGGTGATCGCATTTCTACACCACAGAATAATTTAAAGTCTATAAATTCATTCAAATTGTTCTTTTCTTGCAGAGTCTATTGTCTCATACAAAGGACTATTTGTAATAATTATTAATTTTTAATGGGTTTGCATTCCTAAGAACAAAATGTTTCCAAGATAAAAATGATTACAGCATTTTCAAAGGCCATGCTGGTATTCTAATTAAAATAGCCTAATCTGGTTGATAGCTTCTAGTATCCCTGTAATTATGTAACCTCAGATTGCTTTTCTTTATAATTTGCATTTTATTTTCTTAGCTGCTGATCATTCCTAGAATGCAAGGTCATTTCTCCACGGCGGTCAGGTCACAATCACAAATTCATTAGTGATTTCCAGATATTCCAATATAGAGGAAACCTTGGTTTTTTACTCATTCGAACTTTTCTTAGCATATGATATTACAGCCCTCTTCCTATATTCTGTTCTGGACCCTTCTTTTAATTTCTGTGAAAATATTTGCCAATTTGGTATTAGTCTTCTTCCCGATTCTTACTCATCCATTAACTTTGAAAGTCTAACTTCTCCTTCTCATTCAATGTGTACCTTTTCTCCATGGGATTTCAATATGTATTGTTTTAATACTAGTGCATACATTGGTGACTTTGAAAAGTCCTCTAAACCTTGACTTGATCAATATGGCTACTTCTTGGCTATCACAAATTTTAACTACACTAGATTGCTATGTCTAATAGCAGCAAATTCATCTTTTTTCACAAGAAGAAATACTATTTAAGAAAACGAATTGGTAGATCAAAATAGACTACAAGGACATGCTCAAAAGATCCAGAAACAAAGTACCAGTCAGTTTTGGAGAGACAGTGATTCCAGAAAGAATAATGTAATAATGAAAGAAATCAAAGGCTGCATGAAAAAGTAAAGTTTTAGGAGACAAGAAAATACTGAGAGACAAATTGCTGATTCCCCTGCCCAAGTCAAGCCACAGCACTTAAACAATACTTGATGGGAAGAAATAAGAAGGTAAGCTAAAGTAGCAATATCGTGCCATATCGTGCTAACAGAGTGCTCTCTACTTGAATTTGGAAATGTAAGAAATGTTCATTCATACAAAGCACTAAAAAAAAAAAATTTCACTAATAAAACCATTATTTAGCTGATAAGCCCAGGGAAAAATACAGAGAAGCAGAAAACTTTAACAAAACACAATATTGAGTTAAGTATTATCAAATAAAATTTGAAAATATTAAGAAACAAAATTCCATGGATGAGGAACGCAAGGTGAAAAAACAGAAATGCATGGGATGAATAAAGAAATTGAAAAATTTAGGAAAAAAAAAAGGATAAACTCCTAACTTCATGAAAAATAAGTTCTAAGATACCTAAAGAAGAATGGATTCAAATAAAAACATGACATTGGATAAAAGCAGGGAGATACTAAAAAGAATGACTATATGTCCAAGGAAGAGATTTTTCAAAAAGTCAAACATAAAAATGAGTGCAATAAAGTTTACCAAGAATTTCCTATCTATCCACTCATATATGTAGGTGTAAGAATTTAGAAAAATATTGAATTCTTGAGCTACTCTGTCCACAACCTGAGGATTCAATAGAGGTAGCTGAAGAAAGTTTGGAAAGGATTGCATTGAGAATTTATTATGCTTATTTTTCTATTTTATAATAATAATATAATAATCTGATGATAAGAATGAAAGTAAAAGTATAATATGTACATATTGATACAAAAAATAAAAGCAATCCAGCTTAAAAGAAAAGGAGAAAATGTAGAAAATCTTATTGATAGTTAAGTAGGAGATAACATCCAATAGCTATCATTAAAAACTGACAAATCAGATATTACAATTTCAAGTGCAAAGCAGTGAGTTCGATCCCCAGCACCAAAAAAAAAAGAAAGGAAAAAAGAAAGAAAGCACAATGTATATAGAGAAAAAAGCATAGAAAATCTAACAATACACATGTTTATAACAAAATATTTTTTCTGAACTGACACCAAAATCAAAAAATCATTACTAATTGAGCTCAAAACAGCACTGTTATACTATGTTCAAGAGAATTATCCAAAAAGATTAAGAAAGTGCAAATGTAATAGTATATACAAATTAAATAAAAAATGAGATGTCACCATACTCATTACAATAGGCAAAATATCCCAAACTGCTAAAACCACATGACCTCTCATACATTGCTGGTAGGAATAGAATGTAGAACAGTTATCCCAGAAGCTTGATTCTTATAAAGCTGACCTGCTCTTACCATATGACCCACTAATGGGCTACTTGTTGTTCATCCAGCTAATATGAAAAATGACTGCTCAGAACACCTGCATGTGTGTCCTGAGGATGCAGCTCAGTGGTGTAACACTTACCTAACAAGAGTGAGGTTGTGGGTTTGATTTCCTTGGCATTATTAAAAAAAAACTGAATGTGAATAGTTTATTTATTAATAGTTTCATTAACTGGAAGCAATGTAATTGAACAAGTGAATGGGTAAACACAATATAGTACATCCATACAATGCATTAGGTTATAAAAATAATTGAACTCCCAAACTGAAAAGGCATAAGTAAATATTAAGTTCATATCACTAAGAGAAAGAAATCATCTAGAAAAGCAATATATTGTATAATTCCAGTTACATGATATTCTGGGAAAGAGAAAAATACCAGAATTGATGAAGTTAATATCCAAAGTATAAATATCATATATATGTAGTATACATGAGGGTGTGAGTAAAACTATGTTTTAATTTTTTTTTATTTTAATGGACACAATAATGTATATATTATGTAGTAAATAAATATGAACATATTAAGTGTTATTTCAAAATTTATACAGTCTTTAATGATCTGATCAGAGAAATTGTCATAAAAAACTTCTAGCTTTGACATGTAAATAAGAACATGATATTTGTGTTTGTTTGTCGACCTGTTTCACTTAATATCTAATGTCCTTCAGTTCCATCCATATTACTGCAAAATGTAGGATCTCATTAGGGTGAATAATGGGTTACTTTATCCAACATGTCTCTGAGCAGAAACAGAAAAAAAAAAAAATGCTAAGAAATACCGATACAACAAAAAGCTATAAACTGGATTAATTTCAAACATTAATCTGTCACAAATTCAAAGACATAATCTTCATGCAACATAATTTGTTTCAGCACACTGAAAATGAGAAAAGCCTACGAATATTTTTGTGAAACTAATATACCGTTTATCTAAACTCAGTAGATACAGCACGCAAAAAAGACAATTACACACCAATATTACTTATGAATATGTATGAAAAATACTAATTAAAAGATTAGCAAATAAAATCCAGTATCATGACAATAAAATGCATATATATGAGAAAATGGGATTTATTTCACCAATACAAGTTGTATCAAAATTAGTGTTGTGGTTAGAATGGACCGTCTATTTGATTGGTTTTGGGATTCACCTTGAGGACTCACTCCTCGCTCCTGGGTGTGTCTAGTAGGTCATGCTGAATCCCTTGAAACCATGAGACAGATCAAATCTCTCCTCCTTTAAATTGTGGGTATCATGTCTCAGTGCTGGGAAACCTGACCAATACAATTAGAATATTCATTAACATAATGCATCATACTAATAAGTTCAAGGAGAAAAAGCATATTACTGTTTCTGTAAATGTTGTAAACCTTGACAAATTTGAACACATCCTTGATAAATGCACTCAAGAAAAATCAATGAAAATTTTCTTAACATAATGAAAATTGTCTTACCATAATAAACTCAGCATGTTATTGAATTATAATATCCTAAAAGTATTTCCACAAAAATCAGAGAAAGGGAAAAAATGTGCATCGTATGTACTACTCAACTTTGTTCTGGAGATACCACTAGCAATGCAGGTGGAAAAGAGACATCGAGGGAGATGTGAGTACTGGGAAAAGAAAAAAAGAAACAAGGCGATCTTTATATGCAGGCAATATACTTAGACCATCCCTAGAAAATCAGTCAAAACAAACACAACGATTAAGATAATTCATTAGGCAACATGTGATAACATGAACTTTTTAAAATCAACAATTTCCATATAAACAAAGAAAAACAAGACAGAATAATAGAGAAAACCTTGTTTCCAAAGTAACAATATTTTGTTAATATGGGTAGGAGTGTGGAGCAAAAGAATAGTTTGCTCAGTACCACTTATTATATGAATTGATAAAAGCACTTTAGAAAACTAGCTATAACTTTTAAACTGAATATTTATATTTTCCATGACACAATCGTCCCACTCCTGGGAATGTGTCCAACAGAAATGAGTGCACGTGCTCACCAAAAAAATGTGCAGGGACTTTTATAGTAGCTCTACTTGCAGCAGCCCCAAACTAAAAAAAACAAAAAAACAAAAAACTAACACCCAGAAGGGATAGCACATATCATGGAAGTACTGTATGTCATATTACTGCAAAGCAGTAGAGTAATAGTGCAGTACGGCATGTCACCACAGAGCAGTAGTAGAAAAAAGCTCTGCCACCCGCAGCAGTATAGAGGAAAATCATGGACGTAATACAAAATGAAATAAGCCTCACAAAAAAAAAAAAAAAAAAAAACCGCTGTATGATTATATAAACATATTTCAAGAAATGACAAAAAAAAATCTATCATACTGGAGCTTAGAATTCATCCTTTGTACTCCACTGGCCTGTTTCTTTCCATTTTTGTCTTAGTCCTCCTCTATAGGTGATTCATCTGATAAATTTGCGATTCTCCCTTTTCCTGTTTGCCCTTGTAAACCAGCAAACTTACAGATTATGAGTGCTGGGGGTCACAGTTTGGATCCTGGATGTCCCTAGAGTGGTATAAAAGGCTTGGTCCTCAAGGTAGCACATTGGGAGCTGATAAAATCTTTAAGAAGTTCGGCCAGCTGGACACCGTGGTGCTCACCTGCAGTCCCAGCTTCTCAGGGGTTAGAGGCAGTAGGATTACTTGAATTCATGTGTTCAAAAACATCCATGACAGCATGCAAAAACCATGTTTCAAAACAACAAAACACAACAACAACAGCAACATGATGGGGGCTTGTGGGAGGTCATTAACTCACTGAGGTCATGCCCTGGAAAGGGATTGTGGGAACCCGGGCCTCTGCTCTCTTTGCTTCCTGGCCATAAGGTGAGCAGCACGTTCCATGTGATCTGTGTCTGATGTACTAACATCCCAAAACAATGAGACTAACCCGTCATGGACTGGAACCTCCAAAACCGTGAGTCAAAATAAACCTTTTCTCTTCACACAGTAACTATCTCAGATGTTTCCTTATAGTACTGAAAAACTGACTAAAACACTAGGGCAGTGATGATGAGCCTTTTAGAGCTTTCAGTGATGCCCACAGCCCGCTATGGTACGCGTGCCACAGGTTCACCAGCACTGCTTTGGGGCTGGATATTTTGGGGGACCGTTATTCCAAGTACCACATATTCCACCCGGACTTCATCAGTTTGCATTTGCCTCAGCAATACAGCAAGATGATTATTACCCAAGAGTCTCACCAACAAAATTGATTCTCATAGTTTTAAACAGTTGCCAACTGCTAGGTGAAGAATGGCATATACTTCAGTTATAACTTGTATTTCTCTCACGAATAAGGTTATGCTTATTTCTATATTTTTGTCCCTTCTGTTTTTACTTCAACATGCAGAATCTGTTATACAATAAGAACACAGACATTTTTATTTTGACATATATTACATGTATTTCTGTTTGTTTCTCATCATTTCTGTACTTACATTTTGAATTCCAATAGAATTGGAGATAACATCTCCTTATTATGGTGTTTATGCTTACATTTTGAACTCTTATAGAGTTGAAGATGATTTCTTATGTATCATGGAATAAATAGACCTACTCTGTATATTTTTTTTTATTTTTTAAAAGTGCACATCTAGTAGCTTAGGCGTTATTTATTAAATATATATATTTTACCTAAGTAACCCGTGGTACCTAGATTACTGTACAATCAGTTTTCATATTATCTGGGCTGGGGATTTAGCTCAGTGGTTAGAGTACTTGCCTTGCAAGCACAAGGCCCTGAGTTTGATCCCCAGCATACACACACACACACACACACACACACACACACACACACACACACACATTCATATTCTCTCTCTCTCTCTCTCTCTCTCTCTCTCTCTCTCTCCATATATATATATATATATATATATATGTATTTTGTAGTTGGTTTCTTTATTTTTTTTTTCATGGACTATTACTACATTGTTTTAACTACAGAGAGACCTATATCATGGCTTAGTATCAGGTAAGAATGAATTTTCTTTGGATTATTTTTTGTACTGCTTTCTAGGTTATTTCTTTGTATTTTACCCCTGAAGTTTCGCATCAATTTGTCTATCATAAAAACAACACAATTACATGCACTCTTTTTGACATTAAATTGAATTTGTAAATTAACTTAGAAGGAAATCCATATTCTTATGATAGTGAATCATCTAGTCCATGAAGAGAGACTAGTTTTCAATTCCTTCAAATCCATTTTCAAACCCTCCAGGTGTTAGATGCTAAAACACCTAATAATAGATTTCACATATTTTCAGTGTGGTAAAAAATACAGCAATAGCACCCACTATACTAATCAGAGACCTCTGTCAGATAGTTTTCAGAATTCTCTTTTCCACAATAGATCCATTTTTCTTTCCAAGTCAGGAAAGTTAATGAAATGAAGATTAAAAACCCCACAGAAAGCACGAGACAGTCTTCACCATCTATGCCTTGCTTCTCACATAGCTTTTCTCTACCCACACAGCTAACTTCAAATCTTCCACAGAACTGTAGCCTGTACATTTCATGTTTATGTATCATAAAAATCTAGATTAAACAGGTGAGCATGGCGAAACATTCCTAGAACCTTTTGTACAGAATAACAGTAAACTACATCATTCACCAAGGGTCCAACTAGCCTGGGTGTCTCTAAGGACAAGGGAAGGTACACATTAAATCCATCTGAATCTTTATAACGTGTATTTAATATTTTGCTATTATTGCAAGTTATTATAATTGTTTTCAAATTTATGTTCTAATTCTTTATATAGAGAATACAATGGATTTTGTGAATTAAATGTATTTGGAAGAATGGTTATTAATTATTAATTATAATAGGTTGTTTTCCAGTCATTAGTTATAATTATCATTATTTCTACTATCATTATTAGTTTTGCCTAGAGGAAGTTGCAGAAACTCCAAGACAATGATTAATAGGAACCAAAGAAGAAGAAAAACTGTATCTTCTTCCCACATTCAGGAGAAAAGAATTCATTATTTTGCCATCAAGTAGCAGGTTAGCAAAGGTTTTATCCTTGTTTTTATCTTTAGATACACTATATCAGTTTCCAGTTTTAGCCCCAATATATAAAGCATGAGTCAGTCATTATTCTAATTCTTGCAGCAGGAAAATCCTAGATACATAGAAAATTAATGACTTTTATTGAACCCACCTGCTGACCGACGGTGCAGAGCAAATCATCAAAGTGTGGAGACACAGGCATTCTAGAACCACAGCCAACATTAGTGTACCGGCACAGAAGCTACTGGAATTCTAAACCTGAAGACTGACTGATATAGTGATTTTGAAAAATTGTTGGAGTTTCAAAGCGCACAAGTGTGAAAATGAGACACTTCCGGGGCCCAGGTCTTAAAGAGATCTCTACACTTTACCGGGCCTTGTCTTTTGTTTTATTTTGGGGTGGTATTCTTCCCAGTTTATTTTCTTTTTATCTTTTTATTCATACATGTTTTCAGCACATAATGTTTACATTCTTTGTGTCGTGCTGCTGCATGTATAAGACGTGTCTTAATTCGTTTTTCCATTCCCCTTCCCTCTCCTCTCTCCCCTCGTCCTCCACATCTTGATCCTATTCCCTTTGCAGAAAGATCTCCTTACTTTCTATCTCTTATTTTGTTCGTTATTTATTTATAATTTGAGTTTCTCATATAATAGGAACCTTGTGATAGTTAAGCTTGTGTGTCTGATTTAGTTCATTTAATATTATGGTCTCAAGATGTATCCATTTACCTGAAAATGACTTGTTTGTCTTTCTTTATGGCAGAGTAGGGTGCTATTGTATGTAAATACCATATTTCCTTTATCCATTCAACTGTTGACGAACATATAAGCCAGTTCTAAGATTCACCTATTATGAACTGTGCTACTATAAACGTGGGTATGAATATGTCGCTGTAATATGAGGTCTTTAACTCTCTGGCAAGATACTTAAAGGGGAATAGCTATATCGAATGAAATTTCTGGTTTTAATTTTTTGTGATTTTCCTTATTGATTACCATAGTGTTTGTAGTAGTTTACATTCCCACCAACAATGCAGAAGGGTTCTCCAATAATTTCGTTAGATTCTTAGGGTAAAGATACAGGGACGATTCATTCATGGCTCTGGCAATGAAAAGAAAATGTAGATTAAATCCAGAACACTCTACATAAAAAGTCCTACTTACCAGGGAAAACATGTATCCAGAGTTTACGCTCCGCTAGGAATTATTCTTACTCCAGCCTCTTACAGCTGACTCTTTTCTTTTTTCTTTCTCTGGTTAGTCGTTGTTTTGTTTTGTTTTGTTTTGTTTTTTTAATGGTGCATTTTAGATGTACACAGTGATAACATTCATCATAGGAGATTTGTTCCTGTACACGATATATCTTGCTGCTTCTTTTTTCCCCGTTCTTCTCCTTTCTTAACTGTGTCTAGTCCGAGAGATGAGAATTTACAGGGGTTGAGAAGTCAAGATCCCTTAAAATGTATAGGGATTGCTGTATTCAGAGGCGAATAGGTCTTAGGGGAAAATTCTGTAAAACCCTCAAGAAACACTTGTGAATGTCAGCTTTTTGACACAAATCCTTCAGACAGATTTAATTGTAAGATTGTCAGGTGATAACTTTCACCTGGTGCATATACCGCCAACAAGTTTCCTGTATAATTTTGGATTAAAGCAGGTAGATCAGTGTAACAGAAATTCTAATTGAAGAGAAGAATTTAAAAACACCCAAGATCAAGAGCACACAAGCCTATGACCCTCTACAACTACTACAAACAATTAACATCCTCTAATTGCTAATAAAATTAGCCTCAATTGTCATACTGTAGGCCTCTAAACCACAGTTCCAACTACCCAATAAAATGTATCTGACTTAAAGAAAAATAAATATTTGTGTGTTTCTACTATATTTTCTTCTAGGAGCTTCAGTTTTTCAATTTTTGCATTTAATTTTTAATCTGCTTTCAAATTGACTTCCATAACTGGTGAGAGGTATGTACCTGGCTTCTTTCTTCTGCAGGCAGGTATCCAATTTTCATAGTACATTCTGTAGAAAAATTTTTGTTCCTCTAATGGGTGTTCTTGGCACCTCTAATAAAAATCAGTTATGTGTAAATGTGTGGGCTGATTTCTAAGCTCTACATTCTGTACCGCTGGTCTATGTGTCTTGCTTTTATGCCAGTACAATGCTATTTGATGAGCACAGATTTGTAGAATATTGTGATGTCAGATAGTATAATGGCCCTTGCTTTATTGTTCTTTGGCTATTTAGGGTTTTTGTAATTCCATACAAATTCTATGACTGATTTCGCAAACCCTATGAACATTGTTATTGGTATTTTGGTAGGGATTGCATTGTAGATCATGTTGGGTAGTATGGACTTTCCAGTAACACTGAATCTTTCAAGCCAGGAACATGAGATATTTTCATTTTTCATGTGTCTTCACTTTTTCTACCAATGTTTTATAATTTTCATCATAGAATTTTTTTTCTTTAGTTAAATTTATTCCTAAGTATTTTATGTTTGCTAGCTATTGTATATGTTATAGTTGCCTAGATTTCTATTTCAATTTGTTATTAGTACATAGAAATATTTATTTTTGTATATTGATTTTGTATTCTTCAGTGTTGCTAAATTTATTAGTTCTAAGAACTTTTTGGTGCAGTTTTTGAGGGTTTTTTTGATAAATAAGATTGTGTTATTTTCTAACAGCAAAAATTGACTTCTTTTCCAATTCATATTCGCTTTATTTCTTTCTCTTGCCAGACTGCTTTGGCCAGAACTTCCCATATTGTGTTGAATAGAAGTGTTAAAAGTGGGTATCCTTGTCTTGTTCCATCTCGTAAGTGAGGAGCTATCAGCTTTTCCCCATTCAGTGTGTTTGCAGTTGGCTTGTTCCACATGGCTTTCATCATGTAGCAGCATACTATACTTAAGTTGTCCAACGTTTCTATCATGAAGAGATATTGAATTTCATCACTTTCTCTGCATCTATTGATATGAACATATGTTTTTGGTCTTTCATTCTGTTGATGTAATGTATCATGTTTATTGATCTGTATATATTAAACAATCCTTGCATTCCTGGGATGAATGCATTTGATCTTGATGAATGTGCTACTGAATTCATTTTGCTAGTAGGTGGTATATAACCTCACTCATACATGGAATACAAAAAGTTGATTTCGTGCTTATTGACAGTAGAATGGTGGTTAGCAGAAACTAGAGAGAGTAGGAAAGAGGAAGGGATGCAGAAAGTTCGCTCGGTGGATACCAAGATGCAGTTTCAGAGGAGGAAGTTCTACTCTGCTCTTGCATGGTGGGATGATTATGGGCAGTGATTGTATGTCCTGTATCTCCTAAAGTTGGATGAAAATATTTTCAATGTTTTGCCATAAAGAATTAAAAACTGTTTAAAGAAAGAGTTATTTTTAAAGTGATTACATAGCTAATACACGTATGAAAACATCACAGTGTGTGCAATTTTTGTACCTTTGTATATTGGTTAAAAATAAATTTAATTTAAAAGAAACGCCAGCAAACAGTATCTGACTAATACAAAGCCTTTCCAAAAGGCAAAGAAGGACTCGCCAAGGAGAGAAATCACTCATTTGCACTAGACTCACACTAACATGATATTGAAATGAAAAAGACAAGAATTTAATATGTTAGGATATGATCATGCTTTTATTGGATTTATTCTCTTAATTATTGAATTATGTTTATAATTTTATAAGTGAAGTCTGTCCCTGCCTTTTCCAACCAAAATTCACTTGGACATGAAGTATTTTCTATTTTTTATGTTCCTGGTTTAAATATATTAAGAAATTTACATTTGTGCCCCAAAAAAATACCATTAATAATTTTTCCTGAAGATGATTTGATTATATTTTAGTATTATGATTTTGTTAACTTCAAAAAAATTATGGAAGTATTCTTTCTTTTTTTATTGTCTGAAAGTGAAACTGTTAACTCATCAGTGAAATAATCAGAACTTAATATTTTCTTTTTGCCATATTTTTTAATGATGCATTCAATTTTATGTGAGATATGGAACTATTTAAATTTTTCTTTCTTCTTGGAGCATTTTTGCTAAATTTAAGAAAATCATATTTAGTTGAGATCAAAAAGAAGTGGTTTTCACTTTTGTGTTAGTCTTTTCTTCTACTATGAAATATTTTGTATTTTCACTTTTTCATCAGTATATATTTGGGATATAATAATACACTCATCATATGTCCATCTTCTGATTTAATAATTTATATGGAATTTTAAAAATTAAGCTATATTTGATTATTATCATAGAGGTCTCTTGAACCTTCAGAAATAGAATTCCTGTGGTTTCCTGGAGAAGAAAGTATAGCTATTGGCTATGATAAGGATAAGAAGAAGGGGAAAGATAAAGGATAAGTAAGGGATAAAGAAAAAAAGACAAGAAGTAAAGAAAAAAAGAAAAGATGAGAAAAGAGAAAAGCAGGAGGAGGAAAAGATAATCAAAATTAAATTATCGTTAATTTTTATATATGAATAAAATGTAGCCATACTTGATGATTATATTTAAAATGACAGCCAATTCATTATGATATAAGAAATGAAGTTCAAAACCCATTCCTTATGTCAGAAAAACTTTATTATTAGATATCAGGCAGTGAGAGACACAAGTTTATATAAACATAATGATTCTTCATTCGATACGGAAGTACATCACTGAAGAACATTATTAATCAAACACCAGTATTCTGTCCATTTTGTTTTCTGATATTATTGTTAGAAACCAGGTGATCCGTATAGCAGTTTAATTATCAGTGCAGGGAAAATAAAGCATGCAATTCATAGCATAAAGTTTCCTAAAGAACCTATGTTTTAAGCAAACTCAGCCATTAATTAAAAAATTTCAAGTATTTATTCAGTAAAATCTGGAAGACCAAAACCCTCCATAGCATGATGGGCGGAAGCATCCGTATCTGCAGCCGGAGCCGTATCTGCAGCCGGAGCCGTATCTGCAGCCGGAGCCGTATCCGAGGCCTCCACAGCCGCTGCCCCAGCCGAGTCTGCGGAAGCTGCCCCACCCACAGCCGCAGCCACAGTCCAGGCCTCCGCACTAGACGCTGTAGGAGCTCATGGTGTCGGGGTGGCGAGTTTGGTTTAGTGTTGCAGATTAGCTTTCTGAGTGTGACTACACTGGTACGTTCATATGTTCTCTGACTAGTGTGAACCCCACACCTCTAAAAGTCACCGACTAGAACACATTGCTTGAAAACCATGCCAACTATCTTGTTTCCTCACCCTGCCACATCTTCAACTTGTTCTTTGTAATTAGTTAAAATTATGCAATATGCTTGATGTTCTGCTTTACGTGATTGCCTAGAAAAATATTTAGCTTCTAATAAAATTCGGTAGTGTTTATAGTCTCCCTACACATTTGAGTGTCTGGGTTTCCAGCTCCATAAACAAATCCCTGAAGTTTCGAGTGTTCACGTTGCCTCACTGGAGCTCCTTTATCCTCTAATTGCACCCATCCTTTGACGTTCCATAGGTGCCGATTCTCTTCCAAGTTAACTGTGTTATATCAATTCTGCCAAGAATTCCCATAAATTAAACCATAATTGTTCCCTGAAATCCCAGTCCTATTTTCAAAATGGCAATCAACTATAACATATACGTTAATACCACATGACTTTAAAGTCTGCTGAATGTCACATTTAGTAATGTAATGATGGTATTTAATTTTTAATAGAGCCACAAGCTAAGGAAAAAAAATTTCTCAACATCATGTATTTTGCAGAGACAGCCTTCTTGCTAAATCCCAATAAAGGTTGCATAAAGTCCTGCTAATCTCACATGAATAGCTTCATATGCACAAACTTCTTTGTATTTCAGATTCTAAATTCCGCACAATCACAGGACTATATAATTATGGATTTGAAGAAGCTTGAGACAATGTATTTCAATGTCCTTTTGAAATTTTTATTTATTTTATTTATTATTTTTATCATTGAGCAAACTGTGATTCAGAGAGTCTAGCCAAATTATGTAACAATGATCTTTAGTGGCAGTTTAGGACTAAAATAAATGTGATTCAATTCTTGGTTTTAATCCAGCAGGTATATTTGAAATTAAAGACACAATTGCAGGTTAAAAATTTTCTTGTGCCACAATGTTGAGCTGTCTTATTTTTTCCTATTTTTATTCACCTTATCATAATAAATGCATATAAAATGAAACCAGTTAATATGTATGCTCAAATACTTCTGCTTTTTAAAAGTTCAAAATAATTGAGTTTCACAAAAAGTAGATGAAATTTGAACTTTCATTATATTTATTAAATTTGTACCCTTACCAGTTTATTAAGAGGAAGAAGAATTAGCTGCTTGTATATTTGCACACTGATGGTGCTTTGCAACATATAAATTGAATGGAATTAATAATAATAAAGAATCACACTATTGTACCTAATTGCAGTTAGAAGAATTTGGGTTCAATAAAATTGGATGTATTTTTTCAAAAACACACTATTATCTATAATATTTGTCATGATCCAGAGAAATATTTTCCTGATAGAAACTATATTATTATCATTAATATAGGAGCTCACAAGATCCAACTTGGGAATTACCTCCTATACTTCTACGCAGTTTTCATTGTTGTTTTGTTTTGTTTAATTACGCAAAGAGAAGCCAACTTGTGGCACTAACCTTTCCCTGAATTTGAAGTATCAAATCATCTGCCTCTTGTTATTCTCAGCACATACAGCCTCCTTCCCGGGATAGAAAGGACCAAACTTGCCCCGGTCACCCTAAGGCTCCTGCTGGTCTCCCTAAAACAGAAGCACTCTTTACTGTCTTTGATTTTTTTCACATATCAATGAATTCATAATTGAAGATGATGACAAATACAACATCTTGGCTATTTTACTTTTGAGTCTCTAAATCTTTTAAAATTTTTCTTTATTAAAGATTGTTTTTGAAAGTATTTGTCTAAAATTCGGTATTATTCTGTAGTCATGAATAAACTGTAGATAACTGCTATTATTAAAAAGACAAAAAATGCTGACGAGGTTGCAGAGAAAAGAGAACATTTATAAACTATTGGTGTTAATGTAAAATATTATAGCAATTATGGAAAATAATATAAGGAGATTCTTTAAAAAACTAAAAATAAAACTGCCAAATGATGGAGGTATTGCACTACTGGCTGGGATGTACATGCAAAGGGCATAAAATCATTATATCAAAGAAATACATTCCCGTGTTTATTGCAGGACTACTCACAATAGCTAAGATAAGAGATCAATCAAGATGCCCAAGACAGAAAACTATTCATCCATAAGAAAGAATAAAATCCTGTCATCTTTAGCAAGATAAATGGAATTGACAGGCACTGTGTGAGATGAAATCACCTGCACACATAAAGACCGCATGTTGTCACTCACTTGTGGACACTAGATGTTAATCTCATAGAACGGTGGAGTGGAATTAATATTTGCTAGGGACTGGGAAGGGCAGGGAGGAAGGAAGAAAAAAAAGAAGGTAGGTAAGGGACAAAAATGCACACATTCAGTTGGAGGAATTAGTT